>VZTV01030422.1:1736-12322 GCA_013400875.1 Anhinga rufa
TTTTTTTTTTGGTACTTTGGCTGGGGAGAAGGAGGTGGGAGAATATGAATATGAAATTCAAAGCCTGGCAACATGTGGTTCTGATCCATCTACTCACTATGTTGTTTCCTCCTCCTTAATGCAGTGTTTTGAACTATATTCTGTCAGTGTCTCAGTGCATCTCGTATGTCTTTAATATTAGTGTGAATGTATTTTCTTTAACAAGTTTTCCTTAAGGTTTTCTGTAATGAGCATCCGAAATAAAAAAGGGTTGTGCTCTATGAGCATTTCAGCGCTTAACACAAAAGAAACTGCATCTCTTTGTTAAGCTCTGATGCTTGCTTGTTCTTCATCAGTGTGAAAAGAATATGCATGTGTTCAGTCAGATCAATTTTTCTCCATGGGAGCAAGCAACCTTCTGAAGGGGGATGGCTGCTGTTCATAACCTAAGGCAAATATTTTCCTGTTCAAGCAGTGAGTTCTCATCTTGTCTTGTGACTGCCCTGCCAAAGCTCTGTAGGTGTGGGGATCTCCACTGTTCTGAAGATGAAAAGGACTCTCTGTTAGAGAAGTCCTAGATAATCATTCCTTTTTCTTGTATGCTCTAGTCACAATGCAAAACCAAGAGAACATTCAGGGAGCCTTGTACATGTTGACTCCAGGATGCTGAGATGTAACTCAACCTCCTCTCCTCCTCCCCTAATATGCACCAGGATTTCCAATGCAGGCGGGGCACCCTGCTGTGGAAATGACATGGGGTGGCAACACTAGTTGGTTTCTACCTGTTAAGCAAATTAACGTGATGTTGTCATTCATAAGGCTTTGAAAGGTAATTAAAGTAAAACTCTCTTGTTTCCATATGTATTTTTCTTGGATCTCCTGCAAGACTATTCTCACCTTCCCTTTGTGATCAGAGCCATCCCAGGACTTCAGGGACCTACCTCCAGCAATTATTAAGAGCCCCCCCTCATCCCGCCTGCACAGAATCATATCTTCTGAGGGGTCCCCCTTCCATGAGTGAATTCATCCATGGGCACCGTCTCAGCAAGGAAAAAAGGTTAACCGTAGCCACACCAGGTAAACATTTTTTCCTTGGGTGCATGTGGTGCTGAGTGGTTAGCAGAGCAGGGGACCCTCCCAGGACTGCAGATGCAATCTAATTTGGGCACCTTCTTGAGACCTGAAAAGCAAAATGTCTCCTCCTGTGTCACCTGTGGCAGGAGATGACATTCTGCTGGCAGTGGCACAAACTGGTTGCACATGCAGTGGGGAAAGTCCTGCTGTGGTATACATGGGTGCAGTTCTGGTGGCATCCACGGAGGCTGCACCCCTGTGCCTGGGTGGTGCTTAGTCCAGAGGAGTCAGATGTGTGAGGACCAGTGAGGGAATGACTGGCAAGTGTGCACAAGCGTATGCAGCATCTGTCTTCTGCTCACCCTGGAGCATTCAATCAGTTTTTTCTAAAGGGTAATGTTAAATTCACAGAAGGGTTAGTTTATATAATTTGAGTCGTGAAGTTTATCAATGCAGGAAGCTTTTGCTCTCCATTTCCTGCCAAAATGTAGCATCTGCTTCGAACAAGGTGTAGAAAGGAAATGCAAACTGGAATGCCATTTCAAAGGTTGTGACATCTTTCTTCTCCTGACAGACAAGCTAATAATTACTTTTCTTCTGTTCCTAAGCAGAACTTTTAGCCTTTAAATGTGTACAACCTTTTCCTGGTGGTAATTTTTTTCATTCTTTGTTTTGAAATTTGTTATACACAAAAAGCATAGTAGAAAACATAAAAGCTAAAACCAAGAAAGTGTTTTCTGGAAAGTAAATGCTTATTCTGGAAAGCTGAGCAATACCCTATAATACGTTATAACTCTCACTCAGTACCAGCAATATCACAGCCACCTTTGAGTAGCGCCATGCAAGTAACACCCACTCAGAGGACAAGTGTAAAACTGCAGAGTCTAAACAGTACGTTTACCTAAGGAGTGCTGCAGTAAATAAATCAAATAGCTGGCTCCTGGGGAGAAAAAGGTAGAGGGGGGGAAAGAAGCAAAGTCTTTAAAATGTGTGAATTAAAAAAATGGTACTGATCTTTCAGCAATTCCTTGTATTCTGGCAATGGAAGACCACGTGCTCGTTTTCTACCCTATAGGCAGGAATCTGTTTCCTAAACACTGACAGTGTCTCTTGTATTCTTTCCACTTCATCCTACAACAGAATGAGGGTGATTTTCTTTCTGATGGACACTTACATCTCTTTAAAGAACTGGATTTTGCATTTTCTGTATAGCCAAACTCCCCAGTTTGGAAATACAAGGATCTAAGACCCAAAATGGTGATCTTCTAACATGCAATTTACAATACTCTTCTAATTATAATTGTACTTCCCATGTACAATTTAGAAGAGTGCCAGGCCAAGAAGAACCAAATTTTAATCCAAGGACTGGATGACCGTTGTGTGAAGAACCCTGACTGTATATTGTAAATGTAGTTTAGTGGTTGGAAGAAGTAATGATTTAAAAAAGAGCTGTGCTCGACAGCTAGTTAAACATAATTTAATGTATTGCAAAATTGTAGTAAAATGGTAAAATATGTGATCTTTGAATTTGGGATTCTGATCATGACTGTCTTCATGCATTAATTTTTTTTTCCCCCACTATTTTCATGGACTGGCATCTGATATCTCATAGAGCATCACAGATCGAGAAACGTTGACACAGTCTCTAACTTTTTCCAGTAACAGAGGCCAAAGGATGAAGCAGCCTGAAAAGTAGAATTGTCCAGAAAATAATGTTTGTCTGGAGTCTTACCTGGCACTTTAGGTACATCTCTACATATTCATAAGGGTCTTGAGACAGTATTACTGATTTATCTTACAATTGTCTTTATGAATCTACAACACTCCCAGCTTTCTGAATGCGTTTGTCAGAATTTTATGGCATAACATGGCCTTAGTCTCAGCCTGTGAGACTGACAGGTTCAAACCAGAGATCTTTCTGAGCATTCAGGTTCCAGTATTAGCAGGGCCCATGTTATAATCAGGTTGAGGATTAGGTAGGGAATTTTTCAGCATTGTTCTTACCAGTCTCTGGAAGATTTCTTACTGTTCAAAGGAATGATACACCAAGTAGGATTTTTTTTGCCATCTGTCTAATTATCTGTTTCCTGAAAGTAAGGACAGTGAAGGATGTTATTCTACTGCTTTTATAGGGAATGTTTAAAAGCCATGTATCAGAAAGAGCTTGTTTTCTCAGATGATTTGTGCTGTCAAGCAAGCCAGCAAGAAATGTAGCAACCCACACGCGCTTCTTCATCAGAGAGGATGCAAAAGAGCAGCATGCAAGCTCAAACACTATGGAGCAGGGTATAGCTTGGCTTTAGGATGTGTCCTCAGGAGTGGAGGAGCAATGAAACCTAAATTAAATTCAATCAGGTCTTGAGTTGTTTTTTTTTTCTTTTAAATTTGTGAACTATTTCCTTCATATAAATATTTCACCCATATGATGTGCTTCCCTATCCTTTCATTAGCTCCCAGTGTTGTGGGGGCTGGGAGGCTGTAGCTGGGAATGCATTTGATGGAGACCAGGAGCCAAAATAACTGGAGCTGGTAGAGGGGCAAACTGGGCAGGCTTCCTGCCCTGTGCTCCCCATGGAGTAGGCAAGCTGTGCCTGTCTTTCCCTTGCACTCTCTTCTAGACTTGATGCTTGGCAGAAGAGGCTTCCTTCACCATGCTCTGGCCTCAGCTTTGACTGCTGCTGGCTACCTCATAGAGGGAAAGCTGGGACTGCTTTTGGCTGCCTTTTTCAGAGAAGACTTTGGCATGAAGGCTCACTAGTGAAGACCAGTTGAATTAAAGACTTCTCAAGAAAGAGATTGTAATTTCCTACTAGGTTTCCATTTAGCTGACATCGAGCTGTGGCAGTATAAATTTATCTGGGGTTTCTAATGAAGTAAGAGGTCCTAACTGCTGTGGCTAAAAATACCACTCAGTCCATTTCCAAAGTATCATGTTTCGTTTCCCCTAGGCAGTAGCATGCATATAGCTTTGCTGTGTGTTTCTTCTTTTCTTCTGTTATTTTCCATTATTTTTACACTTTAAAGTCTTTATTCTTCTGATAAACAGAACAAGACAGTATGTGCTCAAGACAGTTCCAGCCCGCTTATGTATGTGGCTGTCTTCATAAATCCATGAAGAAGCCAGGGCATATATAAAGCCTTAGGCTGGATTTGACAGTGTATAACATTGTATTAAAAATTACCTTTCCTTTGAAGTTCTGAATTTTTATACACAGGGTCTGAAAACAAAGTCACTAGATGCCTACTAGTATCACAGTCACAGAATCACAGGATGGTAGGGGTTGGAAGGGACCTCCAGAGATCATCTTGTCCAGCCCCCATGCGTAAGCAGGCACACCTAGAGCAGGGGGCACAGGACCGCATCCAGGTGGGGTTTGAATGTCTCCAGGGAAGGAGACTCCACAACCTCTCTGGGCAGCCTGTGCCACTGCTCTGGCACCCTCGCAGGAAAGAAGTTTTTCCTCATATTTAAGTGGAACCTCCTGTGTTCCAACTTGTGCCTGTTGCCCCTTGTCCTGTCATCGGGCACCACTGAGAAGAGTCCAGTCCCATCCTCCTGACACCCACCCTTCAGATATTTATAAACATTGATAAGATCCCCCCTCAGTCTTCTCTTCTCCAGGCTGAACAAACCCAGGTCTCTCAGCCTTTCCTCATAAGGGAGATGCTCCAGTCCCTTGATCATCCTTGTGGCTCTCCGCTGGACTTGTTTCAGCAGCTCCCTGTCCTTCTTAAACTGGGAGGCCCAGAACTGGACACAGCACTCCAAATGCGGCCTCACCAGGGCAGAGTAGAGGGGCAAGATGACCTCCCTCGACCTGCTGGCCACACTCCTTTTAATGCAGCCCAGGATACCCTTGGCCTTCTTGGCCACAAGGGCACAGTGCTGGCTCAGGGTCACTTGCTGTCCACCAGCACTCCCAGGGCCTTCTCAGCAGAGCCGCTTTCCAGCAGGTCAGCCCCCAACCTGTACTGGTGCCTGGGGTTGTTCCTCCCCAGGTGCAGGACCTTGCACTTGCTTTTGTTGAATTTCATGAGGTTCTCCTTGGCCCAGCTCTCCAGCCTGTCCAGGTCTTGCTGGATGGCAGCACACCCTTCGGCATATCAGCCACTCCTCCCAGCTTGATATCATCAGCAAACTTGCTGAGGCTACACTCCATCCCTTCATCCAGGTCATTGATGAATATGTTGAACAGGACTGGACCCAGTACAGACCCCTGGGGGACTCCAGTAGTCACCGGCTTCCAGCCAGACTCTGCCCCATTGATGACAACTCTCTGGGTCCTGTTGTTAAGCCAGTTCTCTATCCACCTCACTGTCCACTCATCCAGCCCACACTTCCTTAGCTTGTCAGTGAGGATGTTATGGGAGACAGTGTTGAATGCCTTGTATCCCCCAGTCCCAAATATCAAATATGTTTCTCTTGACTTCAAGGAAAGAGCAAGACAGAAAAAGTCTGCTGTTGGTGCCCTGATAGCACTCTTTTCTCCGTTGGTTATTTTAGCATGGAAATTCTAAAAGTTGAATAGAAAGTGCTGTAATTTTAGCTTAAAATTAAATCAATTACATCCCTGTGTGGATGACGCACCTGAAGAAAAAGGTTTCCCAACAAGCTTAAGAGATGGAGAATAACTAATAATGGCTGCAGCATTCTCCCTTAAACAGGGGTGGTTAAAGGGTCAACTACAATCCAACTGAGAGTCTCTCCTTTGTTGAAGTGACCCTCAAACTGTGGTAGATGCTTCTTTCCCCTATTGTTTATGCTAGTAGGTACCACAGGGCAGAGTTCAGTATTTAAAACCCCACACAGTAAAACACTCTGAATAGTAAAGTATTTCATGTTTCCTAGGAAATCAGATCATAATAAACAAGCCTTTCCCTTCTAGAGAACTCTGTACAGTCATATATTTTAGATGATTAAAATAGAAAAAGAAAGTAGCCTTAAAATGTGACACATTTCCCTAAAATTCAAAGCCCAGCTAAGGTCAGATGTTTAGTTGACATAACCCAGGCTAGCCCCATGGGTTTCAACAGAACTACGCTAGTTTACTCCAGTCCAAAGTTTTTGTTCTGTAGGGTTTAGATTTTATTGTTCTTCATTGTTACAAGACCATGAAATGGTGCTTCTAAAACTTGTAAAAATAAAAGCCACTTCAAAATTAGGTAAGTTTTGTGGAGTTGCTCATTTCTGAAAGCACATTAAACCTGAAAGTTTGTTTGCTTTTCAGGTGTCTTTCAAGGCTGATTTACAGAATGACATTTGATTCCCACAAGAAGAGAATAATGTGGAAGATAAAGACAGCACAAGGAATGCCATATAATAGTACAGCAACTGCTCAAGCACTAAGCTCACCACCTATTATAGTATATACTCTTAATATAAAAGTCATCTAAGATTAATTTCTGCTGTAGCTTTATGTTTACAGACAATCAAATCTAAATAACAATGATACAAATAACTAGCTTTTATTGGTTGGCTTGCATTCTTAACATAAAATTTAAGTTAATTTACAGAAAGTCTATCCTGAGGAAAATTCCTGTAGAGAGTTCCTAATAGTGTCTCCAAGAGCTAACTTACAGCATCTGTAGGTAGAAACTATTTCTTAAAGCTAACAAGGAAAACAATAATGAAAAAACTCAGTCACCCAAATATGGAGGTCCTAAGAAGTCTCATAATTAAGTCTTTAAGCTGGGACTCAAGGGGAACTGCTTAAGAGTTGTCTTTGTTAATTGCTCTTTACACTGGAAGTGGTTTCACCTGTGAAGAATAGGTTAGAGACCTGGGAATGCATTGATCTGTTTGATGTAGCACAAACACAATTTACACAACAAGGAGCAGAGGGGCTGGTGAGTAGGGTGGTCATTAGCATTATGGGGAGTTAGGGGCCTTTTGATAGGCCAGGTGAGGTGTTTTGAGTAACCTCTCCTGGCACAAGGGATGAGGAATATGCTCTACTGCTTTTATTTTTTTCTTTCTGGATTTTCAGCTTTTTCAAAGTGCCTAGTTTAGGATATGATTTTCAGAAATATTCTTTAAAACGTTATTCTCTGTGTAATTGGAAGGTCGTGTTTCTTCTTATATATTTTCTTAAAATAACATTAAAATTGAATTTATCATGTGAGGCAAGATTCTTGGCTTTGGCTCCTGCTTTTTGCTTCTTCATGTTGTTTATGCAGTGTGAAGATATGGGAAAGCATCTTCAAAAGGAATATTATGGGTAGAGGCTCTTGGTAGGAAATGAAGCTGTCTTTATTCTCTCCTTTTGGATGAAGGGGTTGGGAAAATGACCGAGGGAGGCTCAGGCTGACACTACTGTCCGCAGTGGAGGCTTTCTGCAGAGATAAGCCTGTGCACCACAGAGCATCGGAAAGGTAGGGGGAATAAATTTTTGATAGAGGGTTTGTATCTTCTTTCATTGTGTGGTGAAAAGGGTGTAAGTTCAAGGTCTTCAGCTGTGCACATTTTTTGTCTGTTTAGGAATATTTTGCCAAAAATAGTTCCAGCTTTGCTTTTGAACTTAAGTACCAATGTCAGAAAGCTCCTCACGGATTTCTAAAAGTGCCAATGTCAGAAAGCTCCTCACAGATTTCTAAACCTTGCTACTTTTAGATATTATTTCAGTAGTCAACTTTGCTTTTTTTATGCACTTCTCAATTTTGAAACAGCAGCACTGTTAGAAATCTGAACGCGGAGGAAAGCACAGCTTCTTTTAAAAACGATTGTGGAAGAAGTCCTTTGAAAAACACTGTCAGCTCAGACCTGACTTTTGCTAGGAGGGTGCTCTGTAGATCTTTATGATTGCTCAGGTCACCTACTGAACAGGTTTAAATATTTCTTACCTTTCCTTTGCAAAGGAATTGTATAGATTAATGAAAGGAAAATCAAGATGACTAGGATCTAGATACCTCTTTCTATGCTGATTTTGTGTTAAAGAATTTTATTCTGAATTCTAGCTTATGGCCAATATGGATTTATCTGTACATTAAGGTAAAGAGTTTATGCTTGAAAAGCAGTGTAGGTGGTTAACTGAGCTGCTAGTGCGAATAAGATATGCAGCCATATAGTATTAACTAGTCAGGCTAGTCAGTTCTGATTGTTCAGTCAGGTAAGTTTGATTTGCTTCATCCAAGCAATGCAAAGTAGCTGGAGCATGAAAGCTCTTCAGAACCATTNTAAAAAAAAAAAAAAAAAACAAAAAAAAAAAAAAAAAAAAAAAAAACACAAAACAAAAACCCCACAACTTTATTCTGACAATGCAAGTTTACAGTCTGAGTGCAAATTGCCTAATCAGAGATCTGTGGATCATTCTTCTGAGTCCTCGGTTATGAATATGTTGTATTTTTATCTACTGAGAATGTAGTTGTGTTGATGATGATCTTGTACCTGCAAGATGTCTCTGAGCTTGTGTAATCAGGCAGGCTAGTGGCTATTGCAAGGCTTATGTGGTATTGGTCTAATCTGCCTCTGCTTTCTGTGAAAAATGGATTTTATGTGGTTTTAGCAGGGTTTTTTAAAATAAAGTGTAGCGTTTTTTACTTGAACATGATGCTCTTCACCAAAAGGATAATTCAGTCATTATTAACTTATTATCTGTGTTCACTTTTTGTTCTGCATTGTTCTATATTTCTGTGGGTTTTGTAAACATGCCATATTTGTGTATATACATGTTCATTGTTTAATGAGCAGTATTAGTGCATATATACAGATATACGTATATAGCTTCCTGCTCTCAGGGCCATGTCCTGCATCTGATATGCTCATTTAACTAAGCTTAATGAGCATTACATATTTATGCCATTTCAAGCATGGTACATTGTCCTTGTGGAGGCCGTTTTGAATTTGAAGAACAGTATCCTTGCCAAGGACATTAGTTGGCTACAACTGATAAAGAAATCAGCTGGCTAAATGTACTTTTACCTCTTGGTGCCACTGTGAATAGGACCTTTTCGCTCTATGCTTTTCTTCTCTTGCATTTAGCTTTCCAGTTAGCACCGATGAGACTAAACCCATACATTTCATGCTGATCAACATAATTTAGCTACTTCAATATAATTTAGCTATTATGGCATGAATTCACTGCAGTTCTACAAGCTTCATTTAATTTCTATTTGTGTTTTTCACTATATAAACAAAGCATTTCCGAAATAAAACCTGTTTTAAATAGAAGCCCAAATCTGTTTGTTTAAACATTAAAAAAAAATGCAGTGAAATCCATGCCTTACTGTTATATATTTCCATTAAAAGGTTATTGATATTTTCCCTGTATCTAAGTTATGACATCATTCCTGTATGGAATGGGTAATACTGGCATCATTTGAAGTTCTTCAGTAAAGTCTTACTAGATTTCTGGCTGTTTCTAACTAAACAGATATGCAGGTGACACATCATATCTTTAAGGCATGTTACCAGATATTTGTTGCTTTCTATGAAAATTTTGGGCTTTGGAATCCAGTCTTATCATTAACTAAAACAGCTATTGAAATGTCTTGACAATGTTGGTAACAAAAGCCATCCCTTTTTATCTTCTTTTATGACAAAGTTTAATGTGGTTTCATGACTTATTGATTTTACCATCAAATATGCAGGCATATTCAATACTGTGCTTCTCATCTCATAAAACAGGCAAAGCTGAAGTGAGTCTCTGTTTAAATTAGACATGCTGATATTTTAGCTCTCTAATAGAGCAGTTCCTTGTGATGTTGTGATTTATGGATTAAGCTCACCAGCAATTTTTTAATCAAGACAAAGTATCCCTAATTGCAAGTATTTCCCTATCTGCATTCTTTTAGGGCTATGAAAGCTTGTAGTCGTACCTTATGTTGTTTTTTCCAAAGCTTGTTAAAGTTACTCTTCCCACTGACTTCAAGTTTTGGATCAGGTCCTTCTTTGCCTGTGAAATAGTGCAAGCATATTTTGTTTGGACATATTTGTGGCCATCTGAAATGTATCCTAGATGGGTAACCAACAAAACAGCTGTGTGATGATTTCTATATTCTTAAGACCTTTCTTTTCCTCTTTTGAAATGTTTAAAATGTGTATGTCTTTTAGTAAGTATTCAATGAATCATCAGACCTTTCTAAATGTGCTTTTTATGAACTGTATATAAAAGAAGGGAACTGAACATGTATTTTCAGCTTCTACCATTTCTGCTGTTTTACTAACCCATTATTTAGCTTCTCAGTAGATTTAATGAGGAATTAAAGCATTCACAGAAACCTTTTGAGAAATAACATAAACACATCATGGTATAGAAAGTGTCAAAAAGCCTACAGACCTGACAAGAAACCTCTTAATGTTCTTATTCTCTAATTAGAGAGAAATGCATTTCACTAATTTTGTTAATGACTAGGCATTATTTATATTTTAAAAATTATTCTTAATATGAGCTACAGCAAAGGGCAAGGCTGGGATATAGGTTTATCACAATGCTTTGAGCTTAGAGTACCACTGAAGCACATGGACTGATGGAGGAACAGCTCTCTAGGTTGGGGGTAATTCAGGTCTAAAATGAAAATAGAAATCAAATTATGGG
>VZTV01030427.1:0-15426 GCA_013400875.1 Anhinga rufa
CAGTGAATGAATCCCTTGTTTTGATTTGCTCATGCACAGCTTTTGCTTTACCTGTTAAACCATCTTTATCTCAACCCACAGGTTTTCTCACTTTTACCCTTCTGATTCTCTCCCCCATCCCACCGAGGGAAGCGAGCGAGTGGCTGCGTGGGGCTTGGCTGCTGGCTGGGGCTAACCACAACAGATGTAGTCAATACATTTAACACAGGATACATCCATAAAGAAAGTATGCTTATTTCTATTACACCAAAGATTAAAAATCTTGAAGCCTAGTTAGTAACTCCCATGCTAGTAACAAACTGGCATGACAATTATACCCAGCATTTCTTCAAGCTCTTTCATGGCAGTCTTTACAACACCTTCTGCTTTCAAGGACACAGTACAAAAAATTCTCTCCTTGGGGTAACCACAAAAACAGAGCCAGAAACAAAAGCTCACAGACATTAAAAAGATTATTCTTTGATATTTTGTCTGGATAAATATCTTCTTCTCCCTCCCAAGTTCTTTAATGAGGTGCTACATGAAATGTAAAAATTACTTGTCATGTAGGTCAAAAGCCTGCAAAACTGGGCATTTCAGTGCTAAGGAACTGAAGTTGAACTAATTAAACTAAGAGAAGTGCAAGTCTTTTCTTGACAAAAGGAGAAAGAAGTTATTTTTTCTGCTTTCTGTGACACTGAAGCTTCCTCTACTACGTGAGCAATGGAAGTTGTAGGAAGTATTTTCCTCTCTCTCAGATCTACCCATGCCATGTTCCTCCTGCCCTGTCCTCCCATATAAACCTCACCGTCGTGATATTAACGGTGGTGTATAGGTCAGTATGCTTATCTGCAGAATTATAAAGCAGATGCCTGATGCAAGTCGCTGCCGAACTATCGCCTTCCCCAAATACGCAGACCTCGCTGATAGCAGTAACTTCTGCGCCGTCAGTCTCAAAGAGTCCAAAAGGGCAGATTTTGGCCTCGTGTTTACTGGCAGCATTACAAGGAACACAGCACAGTATTTCGAATTTTGAGTTACTTTGGCTAGCAGCTTGGAAATTTTAACAAACCGAAAACATATTCAAGCTGTGAATCTGAAAAAATAACAGAATTTCGTAACATCAATTTTGCAGTTGTTTCACAGCAAAAAAAAATAACAATCCCACAACTTCATAAACAAAATGACGCTAGCCATCAACTAGAGGTTTTAATAGGTTTTGGTGAAGAGATCATTTTCATTTCTGTCCTAGCACAGGAATTTCCTCACAGAAGATCACTTCAAGAAACAAAAGGCTATAGATATAGCTGAAAAGGAAAATTCATCTCAAACCGTAACTAGTGAGCAAGTGAAGGTTAAATACAAATCTAGTATTAATGTATATAACAGAGAATGCTTATCGCTATGTGAGGAATCCGTGCCAAGAAAGCAAGCCATGTAATTATCACCACTACTCATGTCCTGTCAGAGAAAAAAATATTGGTAGTAGAAGTTAATCAGCATTTCACTTTCCTAACAAGTTTCAACTTACTACTACACTTCATAACATCAGAACACATTTTGCTGAAGTACAATTTACACATCCAGAGAAGCAGCTAGCAATGTTTCCATTCGCCTCTTTTAGCCCTCCAGTAACTACTTGCTGGTTTTTAGCCACTGAAAAATAACATTTCCCAAAAGCCTAATGCAGGAACCTTCAGAATACATTAAAAAAAAAAAAAAAAAAACAAAAAACAAACAATTTAACTTTTGTGATGTAGTCAACCTTTAACTACTCCTTTGCTCCTCCTGAGGTTTCCTAAAGCCAAGTGTTAACAGATGCTTACAAAAGTACCAGCCAAAAACAAACCCAGGGAACGACCAATTTATCTCCTTCTCTGAGAACAGGAAACACCACCGTTTATGGCACACAAACAATTACTTGGTTCCCAGCCTGAAGCTTTCAGTTCCTCAGGCAAACACGAGAGGAGATGCAGAAAGCCGTGTAAAAGACACTAGAGCAAAGGGCTCCGAGGGGAGCCCCCACAAGCCACTATCATCCAAGTCTTGGCAAAGGAATTACCCAACACTTCAAAACACTCCTAAATTCTTCTAAATTAGCCAACAGGATCTTATCTCATTTTTCAGCAACTACCTCCTTGCTCTATTTTTAACCTTAAACAGCCAATTTAAAACCAGTCATTCTTTTACTATCTTGGTAGGTAGGAAGGGGAAGATAAATTTACTGAGCTACGAAAAGCTCTAAATTCTTGTATTAAACCCAACCAGTATCACTGACAGACACTGTAAGACACTTGTTCTCTCTGGCCTGCATGAAGCAAGGAAGAGAGATCCTCACGACTGCTCCCATCACAAGTCACAGTAACTGGCCTTCGTTAGCACCCCCTTAAGCAAGCTTCACCAGAGGAACAAGACTAGACATCACAGGGTATAACTCTTCTTTGACCCGGATGTCATCTTTAGCCGGAGATGAGACATGATTAGAGTAGCAGGAAGAGAAAAAGGAAGGCTTCTGCTGTTGCTCTGTGTTTCAAGTGTGTTTGAGACAAGAGACTTCAACCTTTTTCAGACTCTAGGGTTGTCAACGCTGAAACTTTTACCAGTATTTAGCTTAACGATTTTTTTTAAAGCTCTACATAGCCATTTGTAGTAGGACAGTAAGCAGCTTCTCCAGCAATTAGTTGACTCAACAACTGTATTTCTGAAAATTACTGTATTTTGCTTTCATTCCCCAGGATTTAAATTATGAAGCTATTATTTCTTAGTAACAGGACCTCACTGTGTTCCAATCTAACCAGCCTAAAAAGATCATGAAATGGAACAGCTATTGTGGATACTTTGCCTGAGTACAATGAAGTCACAAGTGCCAAGACTGGCACAAGTATAAGAAGAGATTATTTTCTACTCAGAATGCTGAAAAAATGCATTTACCTATCTTAATGAATCGACAGGGGAACATCTGTTCATCAATTTTATGCTTCAAGGTGAATGTTTCTTTGTTATAATCATTCTTTAAGCCACTGTGGGAAAAAATAAATAAGGTTACTAAATCTTACCTTGTATTTTAGGACTAGCTAATAAACGCAATCTAGGTCATGCCTGAAATGCGAAGCTTGTTTCATATAACTATGAATCATAGGTACGCATGCTGGACCAAAGCCTGGACTGCTATCCACCATCTTGTATCTCCCTGGGAGGCAGCACTGGCTAGTGGCTTCCGGAGGGAACTGACATCGGATCAACCCTGCTCGTCTGAGCCTGTAACCCTGCGACTTCAGCAAGCGATCTGCCTGAACCGCAATTTTCTGGTTTTAAGGGGGACATGGACCAGCTCTCAGAATTATCACACTGCCAAAGTGCTTTGTGATCCATTTATGGGCATTACTTTATAAAATTTGTCAAATATTTAGTACAGTTTATCAAAAATCTTAAGTCCATTTTTACTGAAGATACAAGTACAGGTCCCAAAATAAGGATTTTAATTAAACTTCAGTACAAGTGAAACAATATTAGATATCAATAATTACTCTGCTACTAAGACCTCTTCTCCCACAATTCCAGCAGCAATGAAGTCAAATTGCAAGACTGGTCTATCTAAAGAGGGCNGTTATTTGGGCTTTTAACAGCTACTTTAAGTTACCCACAACCAGGGAATCATTTCTCTTGTGCCTCAAGCACACAGAAGGAATCGCAATTCAGCAACATTGCACCCTGCTTTCAGCTCTTCCCAATCTCCAAGAGTTCACTCTCCACAAATCCTCTACGGTTAGAGCAGAATAAGGAAGGCTTCTTGGAGTGAGTGTTGGGACTGCTGCTCCCTGACCTGACCATAAACGCGTGGGCAGCTAATTGCAGGATCACAACCTCTATTACACTGTTAGCCACGTGTCTGCTGGGGAGTGAAGGGGAAGAGCATTTTGGTCCAGCCTTTACGATTACCATAGCTGATGAAATCACATCTTACCTGGATAAGAGATCTGTCATGTTTTCCTCATTCATCCCACCAAAGACTTTAAACTTCTTTAAATTGCAGACATGCGTTTTCTCATATTTGCCAAACGTAATACTCTGGACTATGGCAGGTCTTTCAAGTTTCAGAATCAAATACTGTGGAAGAAAGAATAGTGAATTTTAATATTAAAGCCAAAGCTGCAAAGGGAGAAGCAGCATTACAGCCTTCAAAAATTCAGTTCACAAAGCCAAAGAATTAAAGTTAAGATGATCCTTCCACTTCATTATATTTTCTACTTTGTTCCTGGAACGAAGCAATGGGGTTTTTAGGAATATTACTTTAAAAGCAGTTTATCCAGGAAAAATATTTGGTTGAACTACCTATTCCTAGCATTTCTATTCAGGGCCTACATACATTCCTTCAGGTTGGACGCAATACTTCCTGAAATCTGGCAAATAGGATCAAACTACAGAGAACGAAGATTCAAACGCCCACTACAGCGTGAAATGAAACCTAAACTGCATACACAATTAGATAAATACAGTATGTTCCACATGCTAAGAGAACATCAAATTACTTTTCCTCTCTGGGCTGACACTATTTAACCACTGAACGCAGACTAACTTGGATGTGTGTGGCTAACACAGGAACCAACTGCTTATTAACCATACCAAATAAAACCAAGCCACTTAACTGATAATAAAGGGGTTTTACACATAAAACGATGAAAACGTTCTCCCTTGTGAACATGTCCCCGTTCCCCCCAAGTTGTATGAATAGTCAGATTATTTATATTCAGGCCCCAGCTACCAGCTTCACCAGCACTGCTGGAGGAAAAGATCTGTTCCACTTAAAAAGCATATGCAGAGAAGTGCTCGCACCGTTCATTGGGGACCATCGAGCACCAAGTTTAACCTTCCCCTCCAAACCAGGTCTTGGAGGGAGTCTGGAGACATCCTGTTTTGCAGAACACATCAAGTCTATACCTGAAAACAGCGTGTTTAATTCTCTTCCCCACCCTCTCAGAAATAAGCAGTACACAACAGAGAAACAAGACACAGGGCAGAATTGCAATTACTCATCACGCTGGATTTTGTTACAAAACCCTGTGATCAAGGCTACAGCAGCAGCAGATCAGTAAGGCGTTGTAGGACACCTCCCACTGCAGGCACTGCTGGTGGCCTTTTCCTCGGAGCGGCAGCGCTGCCAAACCCGGTACTTTGCGTCTTTCATTGACACCGAGTATTTGCATGCATGTGGCTGCTTCCTATGGTTCCTAGGCAGGGACTAGCGTCTCTCCATAAAGCGCCACAGCATCACTCTACTTGTCCTACCCAGCTCTATCCATGGGACAATCTTACTCTAGAAGTGCATCTTTTGGGTGAGAAGCAAAACAAATCTTCCCCTTCCATTTAGTTCTCAGTCTCTGTCATAGCCTCATAAAGCAACTAATTCTGAATCTAGAAGCAGTGCTGACATCGCTCTGGAGAGCATCAGGATAAACGTGCGATCTCAACAGCTGGGTCTCACTACATTTACAAAAAGCTTCGCTTAAAAGAGGTATTCATACATGTAGAGGTTACAGTTGATAACACAGACGGGAGAGGTACCTGTTTAGAATAAGAAGCATTTACTGCCAAAGATGTTTCCAGCAACTCCATTTTTTTCAGAATGAAGAAAATAAACCAGTATTGGCACTGCTCGGGTGCAACAGAATAACGCTCAGGTGCTTTCCCAGTTTTTTTGTGGGTTTTTTTTGTTTGTTTGTTTGTTTTCTGTTTGAAAAGCGTTTTTTTTATTGAAAAATTTCTAGTTTTGTGTAGAACACCATCCACCAAAATGTCAGAACCCACTGCTAGTTTAACTAGCAGTAAAGCCATGCTTTTGTCTCAAAGGACTTCCCAAACTTCAGGAAAAAAAAGAAAGCTCTATACAAAAACCAGATTTTCTAAAACAGAGGAAAAGGAAGGGATGAACAAAAGGACAGTCCTGTAATGAGCAAGGCAGTACTTGATACATGGCACAGCCCGCTGCCAAAATTCCCATGCAGAACAGACAGTACACAACGTCTAAGAACTCCTCCTACACCATCATATCTTCCCTGCAGATTTCTCCCGAAGCTGAAGAAGTGAAGCGAGCACTACCAGCATCAGCAACTGCAATTCTTCATCTTGCTGGAACCACAAACCTAATGCTTGGGTCATGAAGACATACTTTCTCAAGTATCACGCAAGATTTGCAAAAGCTTGGCACAAACTTCATCCCGCGTTATTCAATCCTTACCCTAAATTAAGAGGGGGAAAATCCAGGACTGCAGTTAAATCCTTTATCCTCCCATACATGCCTAGGAGGGAGCAAGGCACCGCAATTACTCCACACTGCTAGCAGTGATTTCTTAATCCTATGGGCAGGGAAGAAGCTCTGCAGCTCTCCTTCCTGCTTCCACACATCCCATCACCTGCTGAGTCAGGCAGACATTACAAAAAAATATAAGCACAAAAGCTAGCAAGTAAAACCATTATTGGTTTATCTGTTGACTGAAACAAAAGACAGGTTTGCTTTAAAGCCTGTGGCCCAATACCTGTACCTATGTATGCATTTCTACATTTTTAATACATATACATATATAAACACCCACACAGAGATGTACTTTGTTTTTATGTATAAACACACACTGCTGTAGGTAGAGGCTACAAACCTCACTGATGTCGAAAAAATGTATCGCCTCAAGAGCTGCAAACAGCTGGCTGCACGGATATTTTTGGACTGCTACCAGGATTTTAGATGTGACAGACTATTCTCTATAGCTTTGAAAGACGTGATAAAAGTGTACGTAAGATCAAGTGATTCACTAAACCTGGAGAGAACAAGTCGATGAGACTTCAAATACATACACCAAGATATTTGACACTTTTCTACCCTATTGCTATAAGCAACATCAGTACGGTTAATGCCCAGGTATTTGTGAAGTATTCTAGAAATCCAAATTATAAACTGAAGTGTTTGTGCATTAGGGGCATGGCACACAGACACTAATTGGAGTGTAACTGTGCACAAACCTCAGCCTAATTGTCAAGCCTCAAATTACAACACTTACAAAAATGCTGCTATAAAACATTAGAAGAGCAAAACTCCTGGTTTATGAATAAACACATTTTTAAGTGAAGATGCACAAAGAGCAGAATAGAGTAAGTGGCGCTTCAGCACCTCAACAGCTTGAGTACACCCAAAAAAAAGCAAATCCAGACTCCTCACACTGGGAGCTGCAGCAAATTCCAAAATTTTTGAAGCTCTGGTCTGTGCTACCATTTGATGACAACCATATGCATGCTTCTGCATCACACAACTGAGTGTAAATTTTATTAATGTACTTTAAATTAGTTCCTGATACAATCTACACAGCAGGATGGAAATCAAGAGAGGAAAACTGGTCTTCTCAGATGCAAGACTGAAACCAATTGTTTGGACAGTGCCACTGATTTTATACATATACTCTTTAACTGATCAAAATGTACATCTCCACGTCAAATACGCTGGATCAGATTCCAAACTGCACTGCGCAAGCTGCCTGGGTAATTAGATTCACGTAGTATTTTATTAATTTCTTTCTGTTTAACCATTTCTGCTCAATCATTTTTTATTAGGGAGTAGTGAAGCTTGTACTGCATGTGAAAATAAAACCACAAAATAGCCAAGATACTCAACAGGGACTGCCCTTGCCCTCCTACCTAATCGCTTTTGCAATTAAGCTTGTGGCTAAATAAAACCCTATCCTTTTGTTCTACACATTCATCAAGCCACTCAGGGAAATTACATATTCTTCTGCACACAGTCTTCCAAGTCATACCATCACCATGGCCATAGCCATCAGGACGAGCATTTATGACAAGGCCATGGTCTTCAGCATTACCAGCCTCATTACTTCACACTTCCCTACATCAGCCTAGAACTAGTTTAAAAATAGAATTATAAGCCTTCTCCTGCCTGAACAGGTTACTACCTAACAGGTTTGTTATTGAATATATAATTTCTGGGTCGTTCTATTTCAAGACTGAAGATACCTAGTTTAATAAACAGAAAAACAGCTGTCCTATGTATCCCCTTTCACTGGCACTCACTAATAGCAAACTGGTGGCTTTCACAGCCACAAGAATTATTTAACTTTACCATACCCAGAAACCTAGGAAAACCCTTTACTAAATACAGTCACGTGGCAGCATTTCAAGTGCCTAGACTTCCACTTTCATTTTCTTTCCCTTTTCAAAAAGGTTTAGTACGGTCTCCAGCACATTTACTGCAAAGCATGGATCTTTGCTGAGCTACTGAACACATTCTCAGATTTTTTACCTGTGTTGTTCTGATTCATGCTCATCCTAGCAAGGAAACACTCTTAAGGAAAAGATGCCTGGAGAGATATTTTTGGTTTCTATCAGCAAGGGCAGGAAATAACTCAATGTTTAGGGACTCACTCATATTTTCACCTCTATGCCAGCACAGCACCACCACCTTGGCAGGGACTTACCAAACCCTTACATTAAGGTGAGACACTCCGATGAGACAAACAGTGGTGATTAGGGCTGCAGAGCTTATTAAAATATCTCATGGCACGTTCCAGTGAGCATGACTGACATTAGTCCTTGTGCTGTGCCTTAGCCCTTTGCCTTTCAGCTGGCAAAGTCTGAAACAAGGAAAGCTTTATTTTACCAAGTTTTAGTTCGCTTTCTGTCCCAGACTACTACGGCCGCCTACACAGTTTAACAAGCGCATCACTGCAAAAGTGACCAATTTTAAAATGAAGTAACGCCAGCACACAAGCCATAAAAGGCTTTGCAACTTCATTTTCCATAGGATACATAATGTTTATTTTGGGGATTGAAAGGCATGTGTGTGTATATATATATCATCATTCTTTGGAATATGAAATATCCAACCTCTACTTCTAACATAAAGCAAACAATTTCACCCCCCAACTTCTCTCCCCACCACACTCAAAATTCGGTCAGCAACCATTTCGACTGAAGTTTTCGAAGCTCAGAATCTGCCTTGAGAACTTCAGCCACCTGCAAGAACGAGGAAGCAGAAAACCTGTACAAAAGCTTTACCTACATTAAAATGTGGCAGTCTTTCAATGGGCAAGATGCAAGAACTAGCTATTTTGGGCAAAACACAACCAAATCTGAATGTCTTTTGTCAAGTATGAGACAAAACAATTTGCAACAGCTTCTCTCTCTATATATGGAAATAACAAAAACTGCATTCTTTACGCAGAGGCCGCTTCTGCAAATTTTAATTCCCTGTTCCCTCTTTCCAGTAATTTTTCAATAGGGAAGTTACACTGTAAAAAACGCTTTGCATGAATAATTGAACGTTTCGGTTAGAAGCATGAGAATCAGCTAAAGTACATATTAGAGGTACTGCGAATAAATTATCTCTCTCACTCAACGCTCAGGATTGGGTTTGCTGAATACATGAGCCACTGCGTGGCATTGTATATTCTCACTATTGGATACAGAGATTCAAGAGGAATCCAGCAGCATGGCTTTCTCCACGTAGGCAGCCAGGTTTTCTGTTGGTTTTGTCTTTAAATAACACGGAATAAAACTCAAGTACTTAGATTAATAAAACTCAAATTTAATATTTGATATTATATTTAATATAATTTGAGTTAATAAAACTCAAATTGCCAATCTCAGTTGCCACTACAACGATTAACTTCTTGCAAGTCAGATCAAAGTACCTCCAAATCCAAAAGGCATTCTGCCCCTCTGCCCCGCTCGGGTGAGACCCCCCCCCTGCAGCGCCGCGTCCAGCTCTGGCGCCCCCAGCACAGACAGGACATGGACCTGCTGGAGCGGGGCCAGAGGAGGCCACGGAGGTGATCAGGGGCTGGAGCACCTCTGCTATGGAGACAGGCTGAGAGAGCTGGGGGTGTTCAGCCTGGAGAAGAGAAGGCTGCGGGGAGACCTTATTGCAGCTTTCCAGTACCTGAAGGGGCCGACAAGAAAGCTGGAGAGGGACTTTTGATAAGGGGAAGTAGTCACAGGACAAGGGGTAATGGCTTTATACTGAAATAGGGTAGATTTGGATTAGGTAAAAGGAAGAAATTCTTCACTCTGAGGGTGGTGAGGCACTGGAGCAGGTTGCCCAGAGCAGTTGTGGCTGCCCCATCCCTGGAAGCATATCAGAGCAATCCAGTTACAAGAGATGTATCCCCATTCCAGAATCAGGTTTTAAAAGCACAAAATATTCAGGATTGTTCAAAAAGTGAAAGAACAACTTTTAACAACAACTACAAGCACCTCAGGTGAAAAACCCAGTCCAAAACTGCACCAAAAGCAACCTTGCCTTGTGAACAAGAGACAAGCACACGCTTCCTGCATGAAAGGAAGTAAAAGATGGCCCAGACTGGGATACAATGCATGCTCAATACCTATTACCCTGCAATCAATAGTTCCTAGATAGACTAAAACTGCTTCAGGCTATGTATTAAATTCCTATGCTGTTTATCAAAATATATATATTCCAAAAAAATCAAATTAAAAGAGCAGTAGATACACAGAGGCATCAAGGGGATCAAAATGATTAGTCTTCACAAGCAGGTTTATGAAACACATTAATGGTATAAACAGAATACTCTTCCCTCTCCTAAAAAAAATAATATGCCAACACTTTTACAGAAAAAACAGTATAGAACACTTTATCATGAAAATCAAGATGAAAGCCTTTCAGCTGGATGGGATGACCTGCTGCTATAGCGAGCTGCCAGTCTAGACTATAGATTTTTAACACACCTTCAAAGCAAAGTACCAAGATTTACCTAGAGAAAAATTCTGTGAGACTTCACTCATGAGGAATACTTGGATTAAATAAGTAGATAAGCAGAAGAACTTTGCATGGGAGAGATACTGCACAACATCCTCTGCTGTACATCAGTGTTTCAAACAAAAGAATTTAAAACAACCAGCATTAGAGATATAGAAGCTGATCAAACAGTACCAGAGCAATAACGTAGAGATCTAGCATAAAGAGAAGGATAACATACTTACTGGAAAAAAAAAGCAAGTAAAACCATAAGCATATTTTTTCTGGATAATCTAATTAATAGCAAAAAGCAAATTAGATGCTAAAATCAATACAAATCTTATTAAAATAAGGTGATTAACCAGCAGAAGAGGTGACATTCATGTCTCTTTAAACAGTCTACATTTCTAAATGCGCTATTAGGAGAAACAAATACAAGTTCCTTACATCTAGGATTCAAGGCCAACAATCTACAACAGTTTCCAGTAGTGCTGACAAAGGGGGACCTGCACGCCTCATTAGCAGCTTAATCTAACCATAAGGTTAGATTATTTCCAGAACGACCACGATTGTCAACACGATGAAATGCGAAACTTCCTCTGAAAAAACACATTCCTTGGAAGATCACAAGTAAATTGCTGGAAAGATAAATACCTAACATACTGCCCCCCCCCCATAACAACCCGCATTTTACCAAGAGAAAGTAGCCTGTAAAAGCTGTCAATATAAATAGTAGCAGCCTACATTGAAAATAAAAACTCCAGTATATGCTAAGTTGTACAACACAGTTATACAGTTGCAGAAATTCAGATGCTTACCTGGGGAGGATAATTGCTTTCTGAAGACCATCTTGAGGACTGATCATTGGGCTTGTCCACCAAGATATTCCTGAAAAATGAGAAGCCAGAAGTAATTTAAATAACAGCCACGTATTTTACATCTCCCGTAAGATCTGTCATACATGCAGATCAATAACATTCTCATGCATCAACCCGAATGACTAGGCAGAGACTAAGGTTCTTCCCCTCCTATTAAAACTTTTCTAAATTGCTATATTACAGGACCCACCAAAAAAATGCCTCCAAGCCTTGCGGTTGTGAAATGGAGCTCCAAGTTGCAAAATTTAAAAAAAAAAGAAAAAATCCAAATTGTGAAATAAATGTAAAACAGATGAATGTATGTAGGCCCAAGTCCACAACAAAGTGGAAAAACCGGTCTCATTCACCTCAATGGGGTAAGAACTTTTCAATAAGGTTAAAATGATGAGCAGTAAAACAGTTAGCAAGCCAAAAAGTGTCCTTTACTAGACAGGCAAGACTGGAACGGAGAGAGGAAGCTGCAACCTACTTAAGCTTTCTCAGAGTGGAAGATTACCATCCAACTCCTACTAAATTAACGAGTATTTTGCATATGAGCTACAAACCTAGAACAACACACAAGAAAGCAGAAGTTCAACTCTTCAACCGGCAAAATTACCTCTGCGTTGCTTTCTTACGGTTTGGAACAGCAGAGCAGTTCAGTAATTGACATAAATTCAGAATAGTTTTTGTGGCTAAAATGAAGCTGATCCATCGTGATAATCATATGAAGGATCTGCCTTCCCCTCTCGTACAGCCATGTGGTAATGCTCACCTCCCAGATTAAATTAAAAGCTAAAAAAAAAGAATCCCTAAAATATGTACTAAAATATATACAATTGTTGGCGAGGTAACGATGCACCACCTGCTGGACAGGGTTTACGAGCTTTACCACGTCCAACTAACGAACTCACCAGCTCGTAAAACTTATGTAAAAAGAAGCAAGCAGTCATCAAAAAGCTTATGCCATCTCCATCTGCTGTGTAGGAGGAAAAGAACACTAGCATCTGGATTACTACAAAGGACTGGAGGAAAAAGCACTCAAAAAAAGCTCAGAAAGGAAAAAGGTTAAGTCAGAGGTTGAGCATTAACAGACAGAAAAATTAGCTTGCTCTTTCCACATTGGGCAGACCAAAATCACCGCAGTAGCAACGGTATCCAAGCAGTCCTGCACCCCGACAAGGGAGACAGCACAGAGCTAGACCAGGGCGGCCCCTTAAAATACGCACATTTTGGAGAGCCGGACTAGCAGATTTGCAAGGGACATGCCATGATTTTTACATGGTTTAAGAATAAAACTCAGGTTCTCTCTCCCTTTAGCTAGTCTCCATCATAGCATGGCATTTATTAACACAGCAACGCCAGCGCCAGCTCAGGCCTGCAGCCGATTTATTCACAGAACCCCAGAAAACATGTTTGAACAGCACAGGGACACGCACTACCCCCTTGCTCTTACCCCATCGAAACAGGGAAGGTCAAGCCATCGGTCTGCATCATTAACCGTCCAACTAATAACATCTAGTTTGCAGCGCAAAGAAGCTCAACTCCAAGAGAAAAACCTCGCTCTCGTCTTTCTCATTTACGGCAGGGAGAAGACGAGCCAGCCAGACCAAAAGGGGAGAATTTGGGAAGTGACGAGACACGGATTTCTGACACAAGTTGCCAGTCTCAAAGCAAGTCACCGCTAGAAACCAAAACAAGCTTGTTTTGAGAGGAATCATACCTGCAGTCTCCTATACCCTGCCACAGGTAAGGCAAAGGGACATTTATTAATTTCTTAATACCTTTTAATATCTGGAGGAGAAAAAAAACTGCTAAACTTGAAGGAGATGTGTATCTTACACCAAATACTTAAGGGACATGAAGGCAGATAAAACCAGATAACACTGTACAGCTTTTCTCCTTTATGGAACAATTTACCCTACAGAATAAATTTTATTTATGATGCTATTACATTTGTTTAAACATTAGACAATAAGCTCTTCATACGTTGAGCAACATTTGCAGGAGTTGGCACTGTTACACAGTCAGATAACGCCTTGCTGGAAAGAGGCATCTTATAATTGGGACAGATCCCAAAGATCATATTTTTAGAAGTAGATGTTTGCTTCTCCAGGTCAAAGATCAGTTTGCCACAACCAAAGAGGACCTCAATCAGTACAGCTAGACAAGATAAACATCCTTTTGCAGAGACAAAGAAAAGGGACAGGTGGCTCACACAGAATTAAGCTAAAAAGACATGTAAAAAGTAAAGATAGCAGTGTCAATGGTGTTATAAATGTTTAAAAATACATGGGTTATTCATTTATTAATATTAAACAAACATTGAAGACAGAAGCCCATATGTACAAAGTCAATTTACCATAATGGTTTAGGAAAATTTATGGGTTTGGAGGGATTCACGCATTCCAGCAGACATGAGACAGTAAGAAACAAACAAATGCATATCCTAATGACAGGCGCCTTTTTCCACGCAAAGCCCTTTTTCTGGACATCACAAAACTCTTACACAGTACCCAGAGACAGGCTTTTCAGATATGACACCTAGGTTAAAAATTAGAGAAATTTTAGAAGTGAAAATTCTGTTCACCCGACGACTTTCCATGTAATTTCCACAAGGCATTAAAAAAAGGTATTTGAAAGTCCTTGAGCTACCGCAAGTACCAAATAGTTTTACGCAAGCCTTTCCTGTGGAAAAAAGCAACCCATTAAATGTGCTTTGAGATAACTCATGATCATAAACTGTAGATACAAGATCTAGTCTAGCATAAATCTATAACACTGCCAAGAGGGACCATTCCACCCACTCGCGCCTGATCCTCCCCCTCCCTACACCAGCAGCTATAATAGAGATTAGCATAAATAACTTCTTTACTCATATCAGTTCTCCAATTCAGCTTACTACTAGTGCCAGCACAAAAGGAGAAAAAAAGAGGAGCAGCTGGATCCGGACTAGGGGTTCATAGAGAGTGAACTCCTGATACCACTCGCTCACTGGCAAGTAACTACTTAAAAAATAAAAATGAAGATGTAACAGTACCTCTGCTACTTTGCAGGCAATCCCACCCCACACCAAAAGGTAAGCAGAAGGAGCTACTCTATTTGCACCACAAACAATAACACGTGCAGCGGCGGTTCTGGCATGCCTTAAATTCATAACCTGGCTTCCTTCACAGCTATTAGCATCTAAGCCTTTATTGTACACGTTCCCGTTGCTAAATAAGAGAAGTGGATCATTCTGGCCAGTTTATGTAGAAAGCCCTCTTGGCAGAACACAGTGGAAGTTTCTTTTTATTACCGATGCAGACGCTGGTCTTGCAACTGCTGGAAGTAGATAATTTTTCCTTTTACCAACCCACAAACTGTCACACCCTTTGTACCAACTGCTGGCTGATCTCTGCTGGAATGACAGAGATGTCCCCACGCTTGGCATTACCGGAGGATTTCCCGGTGCAAAATGCTCTGTGGCTTCAGGCATTACAATCACTAAGGGAGAGTTTTTCTTTGCTTCAGGGGGAAGGGAGAAATGAGATGACTTTGCAGAATATACTGAGAAATAGGTTTACAGCTGCTATAATTTGCATCTAACCTAAGTATTTTCATGAAGCTACTATTAAAGAAATCCATGACTTTAGAAATAAGTCCTTAAGAATAAACAAATCCAAAACATTAGCTTTGCTTGGCACATTCAAATTGCTCTTCAGAGAGCAGCTGTGCAGAAAAGGGCGCACGCATCTCCAAGAGGACTTGGAACTCAGACAGCTCTTCTAGAAAACCGCTGAGGTACCACGCCATTACACTGCAAAAAGCATTTGGAGTGCTACGAAAACACAGCCT
>VZTV01030434.1:0-20771 GCA_013400875.1 Anhinga rufa
CAGGGTCAAACCACCACACCAGTCCTTTAATAATAAGCTTGCATAAATAGTTCAGTAAGTAACTTGCTTCTGCTTTATACAACTCATGTCAGCTGAGAAAGAAGCTGCAGTTTGACTATGCAGAGAAACCACTCATCCTGTCTTGCACCAGAAGTTGGTGCCCTTACGAGTATGCTGCTCTGTGCTGTCCTTCCATCTGTTGCTTAAATAGAGGGCTATTTTCCATTCATTCATCCATCCCCTGCGCACCCAGCCACATTTATAAGTAATTTGTGACACAGCCCTGGGTGTTGTAGGAGAAATGAATGTTAATATCAGGTGTTCTATACTTCTGAATTGCTGAGGAAAAAAGGTAGATGGAGGTCTGCAGTAAAAGGAAATTATAGCCGAAAGCAGTTTATTTTGAAGACAAAAGTATAAAGAGGAATTTGTCTGGGTAAGGAAGAGGGAGAGTTGGTGAAAAGTGCTTGTTGGAAGGTGATGATCTTGTTAAACACCAATGTGAACTAGTCTAGTTACAAGCCCCTAGTTATGAAGTAAACATTAGGAGCCATCACTTCTACAGGTGTAATCAACAGTGAGCTGAAGAAAGAGGAAGAAGAAAATTAAAGAAAATACTATTTAGAAAAGTAATTGCCTACTTGTTTTCTCCTGTGCATTTTTAAGATTTATTAGTTCAAGTAATTTGTTGTAAAGCTGAATTGAACACTTTCGAACATGCTTTGGTGTGTTAAATTTTTTTTAAATGGGTTTTCGATATGGTGCCAGTCATGTTATAAAATTGTACCATTACATTTTTGTTAAAAACTAGAAGTAGGACACTTGGTCTCTTTCAGTCGTAAAGTTTATATAAAAAAAAAAAAGCTTGTATCTAATCAAAACTATTATTGCATTTCCTACAATAATTCATTATAGCTAAAAATTGCAATTTAGGCCCTAAATGGATTCAAGAAATACTCGTGTTCATTTCATTAAAGTACATCTCCCTACTTCTTTGCTAAGATAAGAGAAGCTAATGTAATCAGCTCCGTTGAAATGCTTAGAGAATTCTCTTTTTCTCCTTGTAAACTTATGTGGTTGATTTCAGCTAAAAGTTGACATTCTGTCAAATAAACCACTTCTTAATTCTTCAGATATCTTAAAATAGTATATATAACATTCATTTGGAAAGAATGTTAATAGGAATTTCTAGTCTGCATTAAGAGAAACAGCTGATTGTAAACAGTGTAATTTGTCAAGGCAACTTTCAAGGACTAATTTTCTTTTTAAAGGTAACTTGAGTTTGTCAAAATCAGAGCTGATGTCCTTCATTCTGTAGTTGATAAGGCTTTTCAAAGGGAAGAAATTTCGTTTAGCTGTATGACTCTTTTCTCTAAACAATATTACCATGACTGCATCTGTAGGACTGCTCTTTGGGTTGAGGCAAGTATTCTGCTCTCTACTCTGCCTCAACCTGAGAGATCCCCATCTTACTTTGTTCTTAAGCCTTCCACTGAAATACACATTTTAATAACTTTAGTCCTGCAAATAATTGCACTGCACTACTTCTTGGTCTTGCTGATTAAAACAAAACCAGCTAATTAAGAATTTTGATTAAGCTTCTGCTCAGTGTAGAGCAAGTAGGAAAAGGGTGGGATGGAAAATATTGTTATGTCTTGGCTTAACCTGAAAAAAAGTCTACATTTAATTAAGTTTGCCAGTGCATTTTTTTTTTCTCCTCCTTAGGATGTTGCTTCAATATGGTTGGATCCGATAGGGTCATACTTTGACGCAGCATGCATGTCTCAGCTACTCCTTAAGATAAGATAAAACTGTACAGCAATTAGAGCACGTAGATGAATTTATAGAACTCTTCTTAAATATCTGTCCAAAAAGTTAAGACTGGTGGTCTGCTTTTCTTGTTTACATAGCAACAAAATAACAACAAAGGAAATGGGGTTTTATATTGTATAACCTGAGCTGAATCGAGCTGCTGTTTGCAGAAGTCCCAAAGAGATCCAGAAAGGCAAGACTACAAGATCTGTTTCAAGTGTGCAAACACGAACTGTAGTTAAACTATGTGTGCACATGTTGGAAAGCGTGTTTTCCCCTTTCCACTATAGTAGTTTAATAAGAATTACTACTTCTTAGCCAGTACTGTCTGGCAAACTGCTTTTTCTTTGTTCTGGCAATGATCCTGTTGTCATGAAGTCGCTGAGCAGGAGTGAAAGAGCTAAAAGATGTTGTGTGCGTGCAGCCTCCCCAAACACTGTGGAAGCTGCCTTCACACTGTACCTCGTTCCCAGCCACAACATAGGGTACGGAGTGGGGTTGGAGGTGGTATGTGCCATACACAGAATACCAAAGTAGCCTTGAGGCTGTACTAATTGAGATGCGAAGCCCAACGGGACTTGGGCAGCCTGCTTTTTGTAAATAATGACAAAATACTTGCCCAAGTGCAGGAAATAGACATGGTTTAATCCCAGCTGGCAACTAATCACCACAGAGCTGCTCGCTCACTACCCCGTGGTGGGATGGGGGAGAGAATCGGAAGAGTAAAAGTGAGGAAACTCATGGGTTGAGATAGACAGTTTAATGGGTAAAGCAAAAGCTGCATGCGGAAGCAAAGCAAAACAAAGAATTAATTCACCACTTCCCATGGGCAGGTGGGTGTTCAGCCATCTCCAGGAAAGCAGGGCTCCTGGAGATGTAATGGTTACTTGGGAAGACAAATGCCATCACTCCGAATATCCTCCCCTTCCTTCCTCTTCCCCCAGCTTTATATGCTGAGCATGATATCATACGGTGTGGGACATCCCTTTGGTCCCTTGGGGTCAGCTGTCCCAGCTGTGTCCCCTCCCAGCTTCTTGTGCACCCCCAGCCCCTCGCTGGTGGGGTGGGGTGAGGAGCAGAAAAGGCCTTGACACTGCGTAAGCCCTGCTCAGCAGTAACTAAAACATCCCTGTATTATTAATACTGTTTCCAGCACAAATCCAAAATGTAGCGCCATACTGGCTTCTATGAAGAAAATTAACTCTACCCCAGCCAAAACGAGCACAAAGTGGTTGAAGCGAATGTGTAGAATACACTAGCAAACCTATACTAAAAAGGCACTAGGAAATGCCTTTGAGGTTTAATGTCCATTTCTGCAGCCAATGTAATATTTTCTTCAGCTGCCAGAATTATAGATTCAGCCTATAAATCAAGCTTCATTCATACTATAAGTAGTTATAAAGATCATGAACATCAAATTATAATGTGCTTCTTCCTCCTTCATAGTTTGCATTATCAGTTCCTGGTTATTCTGACACCAGGGCTCACAGCTGATGAAAGCTACGTGTGTTTAGATGCATTGCGCTCCTTATTTTACTGCACTTGATTTTTCTGCAGTTGTTCTGTCTCTGATGGGTTATTGTGTATAAAAATATCTGGTAAAATTATGTACAGCATTTAGGCATGCAGTATCTTGTTAGCTATATTTATCTTTTTGTAGAGTCACTTATTCTTGAAAATGCACTTCTGACCTTTTCTCTGGCACTAAGAGTATTGCTGTATCATTAACTAATGTGAAATCTGGACAATTTATAGGCACTAAAGAGAAGTGACGCTAAGAGACTGGAAGGCATCAAGCAAGAATAAAAATTACAAGACAGTAAAACTGCTATTAGCATGGCAAAAGCCTCTCAGTCTCGCAGAGAATGACAAGAAAGGATTATTAGAAAAAGGCCTGTTATGCAATGCATTTTCTCTGTAATGTATACTGTAATACAGCGTAATATATTTTTCTCTGTGGACAAGTTAGCAGTTAGTCAGGGAGCATAGCAACACATCAGAGAAGTGGGTGATAAGAATTAAGCAAGAAGATAAGGCTGTGTTCAAAACTTTTTAAACACCTACAGTGGGGAAGCCTAGAAAGTAAGCAAAAGGTGTAGAGGGAGGGGAGGAATGCTACTCTAGACTTACAATAGCTCAGATTTCTCTTTGACTAGGGGAGACTATTGCCTTATACAAGGATTAGGTGTGCTGGTAGCAAATGCGAGAACATATCAGATAGGTGGACAAGAGCATCGCTACATATAACAAATATAAAATGAAACACTTATGTGGCTACTGTTAACAATTATCAAATTTAAAACATGAAAAAGAATAGTTAACAGTTATTTCAATTCCTCCTGTAGAAAATTCTGTTATTTTCAAACACTGTTAATTTTTATGCATAATCTGGCACCAGTGGTAGACAATGTTACAACAGAAAAATTTTTTTTAAAAAGGTGCTAATATAATATTGCATAAATGAAATTTGGATTAGAAATGAGACATATTATAATCTAGTCTTGAGGGTGCCTGAGCATGATTTGCTTCTTGATCTAAGTTGGTTTATAGTTTCTGAAGTGAAACATGTATAAGATAAGTTTTATTGTGAAACACCCAAATAAAGAACTAAAATACCACACCATCAAAGCACCACATTTAAACTGGCCAAAGTCGATTACAAATATGAAACTTGTTTTGGTTTTTTGTATAACTAAAACAATGCGGACCCAAAGGCCCTTGCCACTTTGTCAATATTGTTCAAAACCAGTGGATGGATTCAAAATGTACTGGGAAACAGGAAAATATAAACACACAGCCTAGTGACGTAAACCTTGGTTTTTTTAGAGAACTGGGAAAAAGAATTTAAGCATATTAAAAAAAAAAAAGGCAAAATTGGCACTAGCTGAGAAAACAGCAGGGAGAGAGACTTGCTGTCCTGGTTTCAGCTGGGATAGAGTTAATTTTCTTCGCAGCAGCCAGTATGGGGCTGCGTTTTGGATTTGTGCTGAAGCAGTGGTGATAATGCGGACGTGTTTTAGTTGTTGCTCAGTAGCGCTTACACTAGTCAAGGACTTTTTCAGCTCCCCGTGCTGTGCCGGGTGCACGGGAAGCTGGGAGGGGACACAGCCGGGACAGCTGACCCCAACTGGCCAAAGGGATATCCCACACCATATGATGTCATGCTCAGTATATAGAGCTGGGGGAAGAAGAAGGAAGTGGGGGACATTGGGAGTGATGGTGTTTGTCTTCCCAAGTAACCATTACACATGATGGAGCCCTGCTTTCCTGGAGATGGCTGAACACCTGCCTGCCCATGGGAAGCAGTGAATGAATGCCTTGTTTTGCTTTGCTTGCGTGCGCGGCTCTTTCTTTCCCTATTAAACTGTCTTTATCTCAACCCATGAGTTTCCTCACTTTTACTCTTCCAATTCTCTCCCCCATCCCACCAGGGGGGAGTGAGCGAGCAGCTGTGTGGGGCTTGGTTGCTGACTGGGGCTAAACCACGACACCTGCACAGAATAACACTGAGCTCCCACCAAAACTTTATGCCCTGAGTGACGTTGTTACCTTTATTTGCCCAGTTCCAGGTAGGTTGCCACCTCAGTCATAACTTTTCAGAGAGCAGCTCTATTTAAAAACAGAACCATGGCCTTACACTAAGAACAGTTTTGCTCATAAACTCAGGAAGCAGTGAAGCCTTGTGATGCATGGCCATCCTGACTTCATTATCTGCCTATTTCTAAACATTAATTAGTGGCTGTAATATCATACTTTGTTTACTCTGCATCTTATCTCAGGGCTTCATCCTGCAGCCCTTAATTGTATTGTAATCCTTGCGTTCAACAGGGCTGTTTACACAATGGAGGATTATTCATGTGAATAAATTATTAACGGGAAAGCATGTGTACAAGTCCCCTACAAGTACTCCACTTGGCTGTCCCCAACTCAAGAAGTAATGAGGTATTTGCTAAAGGCCTGATCCAGCATCTGTATCCATCAGTGAGTAGGTGTTGACTTCAGTACGCTTTAGTTTAGTCTTTAATACTGTGGCCTCTCGTCCTCTGGGACCTGGTAATGACTTCCACATTGAATGCCCTTTTTCTGTAGGATGAGGGCTGGGAACATCGTGGAGACAGTACCCATAGCTGTCATGGGGGGAAAGGACCCTGTCCTCGTCCCAAGTCACCAAAGCCTACAAGGCCAATGTGAGCGCACATTCCTAGTGTTTTGCTGAATCGAGGACCTTCATTCCTAAGCAGTAACAATTTCCAGGATGGTCACACTTAGCACCCCGTGGCCCCTGTTTGTTCACACAGGGTGGGTGTTTATCTGCAGTCACCCTCCCTCCTCAATACCTCAAGCAGAGCTGACACTCTATTGGAAAGGGGAAGAGCAATGACACATGGGACATCAAAATATAGAGCCATTTGTCTGCTTTCATGTTTTCTGTGGAGGAGTCCTGGGGCAAGTCCTGCAGCCCTCTTCTTCTCCAGGGAGTCCTGTCACGGGTGAATAACTCACCTGGCAGAAAGCCTGGCCCCATAAAACATCTTCTGAACCTTTTACCAGGAAGCAATTTAACGGGTGAAGTTACAGCCCTTCCATCAGCAGTTTCAGATAATTTGATCAATACTACAGAGGGCTTGCGTTGCATGCATAACATAACATATGCATTATGTTATGATGCATAACATCATAACGTAAGACACAGAAGCATCAGGCAAATATATTCCTTTCACACCAGGGTTTGCAAAATGGTTGAAAACCAAGAGTTACAGCACTTTCACTTCACCAGCTTCAGACAAAGCTTCCTAACAGCATCAGGCTCGCTTGGCAGGAACCAAGCGTCACCTGCTCCAATGGCAAAATACAAAGCCCTTCCCTTGAGCCCCGCATACCTCATGTCAGTAAGTCGGACACACTGGGGGCAAGCCTTCAGCTTTGCCACCTCCACATCATGCTGCCCATTTCTTTCTCCCCTTCACCACAGGGTATCTGTTGTGTCTGTACTGTGCCTCACACCTCACTGGGAGCCAGCCTCACCCAAGAGGAGGCCTGACCAGGGAAGATGTGGAAAAGAAGGGAAGCTAAATTAAGCTTATCAGGCTGAAATGTGCCAGATTATTTGGCACCTTGGGCTCTCTCCAACATTTATACAGGTTAAAGCAGCCGTTCCTCATCTGCCTTGGGCAATGGTCGGACATGGACCTGGGCAACCGGTTCTAGGTGACCCTACTTGAACAGGTTTGGCCCAGATGACTTCCAGAAGCCACTTCCCACCTCAACCCCTCTGTGATTCTGTGATCTCAGAGCCAGCTGGTGCAAGTTTCTCTTTGCAGCAGAAAAGTCCCAGCTGGTTCATTAAGTCAGAGAAGTGGTGTTTTTCCATCTGTGTCCACAATGCTAGCGGGACATGTGTTTAGGAAGCGAGAATATGAGGGAAATGTGGAGTGGACCTCTGCTCCACCAGCTCCCACCTTTTATGCAGTGACTTGGGGAGGTGGTACTGGTTCTGGGGAGACAGAGGAATTAATTCAGGAGTAATATCTTCTGGCAAAGATAGAGCAATTAATTTCAGAATGTGGCTGAGACATCACAAGGATGGGCTACATCTGGAAAAGCAGGTAGAGCTAAATGACCATGTCTTTTCCAGGACACAAGAAGAATGCAAGAAATGTCTGTGTCTAAATTTAACACTAGCATAAGCCATGATATTGATAATTAATTTAGAAAATAGAAACAATACATTTCTTTCTAGATCTTAACTCTATTTTCTGATGTTTGGGTGCTTCATATCTCAGTGTGCAAACAGATAAACATGAACTGCTTTATGAAGAGTAAAGTATTGCTTTTACTGCAATTTCCTGTATTAAAAAGGCAGGAGGAAGTAATTATCATTGTTTACATCAGCCATTGCCTTGCAACTATTGTGTTAAGGCAACATGTCCTAGGATAATCAGTGTTTTATAACTGTGTTTTTTCCTACTAAAATGTCTAATCTTTGTGTCTTCTATTTCTTGTGGTGTGACCAAGTCTTGTGCAAAGGCAGATAAAATCTTAAAGTTGGGAAAGAGGTGAAGAGTTTGGGAGAGTTGAGAGTTTGGAAGGAGCTATATTTATATCTAATCATATTAATATTACAATGAATAGACACGGCTTTATTATTTTCCCAGATGAAATGCCACATCATATTTTGCACTTCTAAGTTATCCAACATAATAACAACAGTATCTTGGATAAGGATAGCAAAGGAAGCATGGGGTATGAAGGTTGGATGATAAGGGAAGACCAGAGAGCACGGATAGAATATTCTTCGAATAGAAGCAGCTGTTTCCTGAGCATGTTTAAAAAAAATCTCATAAGATCAGTCTCTCGATCCAAAATGCATGTGCATTTTCTTACTTACTTGTCTAAGTGGTGAACATTGGTTACTTTTGAGTTTGTAATGTAAAGAGAATTTGGTAAAAATCTCTGGAAAAAGAAATCACTTGTCTCAGATTCCATCTTATACATCTTATTCCATGTTATACTTTGGCTCAATACACAAATAAATGCAAATGAAATGCCTGATTCACCAGGGGAATGTGTTCTGCATTTCGTCCAGGAGCAAGATGAGATCATTTTAAATCCCAGAGCTGCGTCACAGCACATACACGCAATACGACGTTAAGGATGCGCAGAAGTGCACCTCATGCCCCTTCGTCTCAGTATGAACACATGCATATCGTTTGCTCTGATGGCACCATAGAGGAATGTACTGTTATGGACTTTTAATAGTAGTTTCACTCTTTTCATCATATTTTCACTCTTTTCACCCCATAGTCAGGCCACTTGCACCCCTTGGATGCCTCTGCTCCTCTAGAGCAAGGATGCAGACAAACTTGAAAAGTACACAAACACTGCAAGGTAAAAGGAAAGCTGACGTGGTAACTTAGGCAGCTTTTAGACCCTAGAAAGCTCAGAACTTGAATCCAGTACTTGGGCTTTGTGGCTCCAGGTGTGCTGGGCCAGCACTTGAGACCAGCAGCCCGGCCACTGTGCTCTGTGAGCTTAAGAAAAGCAATCAGGATACGAGTTGTAGGCAGTGATGTCTCCTACTCATGCTTCCTCCTTGTGACAGGCAAGCAGATGGGTGTCTCCATTGTTTCACAGAGACTTAAACGCAGCCTCTGCGAAGGCTTACCAATACCTAAGTCCCAGGAGGGTTTAACTCATAGTACAGAGCACTATTTCACCCCAAGCAGATATCTGCTTTGCAGCAATGCCACGGATTTTCCTAAGGGACTGCTCTTTTAAAATATGGTTTATAAATACAAATTCCTCTCTGCTTAAGGAGACAGCATTTTTGCAACTTGTCATAAAAACTGCCAGCATTTTTCTGTAGAGAGGAGGAGGAGGAAGGAAGAGGAATGTTAGCATTAGGACTTCAGTTACCAGTGGGACAGGCTTAGCAAGGAAAAAGATGTAGGATTTGATTGCAAATTTGTGGTTTGGTCCCAGAGCTGCTGCATAAAGGCATATTCCTTTGGATATGTATCACGTACGTGCCAGTAACAGGTACGCATGAAGAACTTAGAAAATGGTGCTTGATTCTAGGACTCAAGTGTATTTTCAGCACAAAAAGCACACCTTCAAATGCCAGGAGTTTTCTGGTGCAATATGGGCAAGTTCCTACAGCTGCAGGGAAACTGTGTTGATGGCCAGCTAGGGGAGAACCTCCAGTACATCCGTCCTTTTAATCCCCAGTTCAGCCTATCTGCTTGCCATGGTGTTTCTAAGTTTACTACCTTTGCAGTTATCCTGTTTGATCTCTTCAGTTCTTCCTCATGCATTCAGAGCTTGAAATAGCTTTTTCACCATTTAAATTCACCAGTCAGGAAATGAGTGACATTTTATTGGTGCACTTTTAATGAACATCAGCAATTTTTTGCCAGTTGAGTGGCACAGACCTATACCAAAACAGGAAGCAGATTCTTGCCTAAGTATTGCTGCATAGAAGTTGCTAACTCAACACTGGCAAGGTCTGGTGGTGTGTGATAATACTTGTGAGTGACAGGCATCTGGAAACTTTCAAGGTCAGGCTGGGCGAGGCTCCGAGCAACTTGATCTAGTTGAAGCTGTCCCTGCTCGCTGCAGGGGGGTTGGACTAGATGGCCTCTAAAGGTCCCTTCCAACCTAAACCGTTCTATGATTCTACAATTCTATGTCAAACTTAAGCCCACAGACATAATCTCAGCAACAGCTTTTTTTGTGTTCCCACCATACGGAACAAAGGCAGTTACATTTCTAAACAGATTTCCTTGTCATGATGGGTGACTTCAAAAAGCATAGTCTCTTTGTCCCTGGGAAACAGCTGCCAGCAGATTTTCTTATCCTTGCAGGGCAAGCCGGGAGTGGCAGCCTGGCTGGCCAGCTTTAGGAGAACTGGAGCTGCGAGACCCAGGCCAGTGCAGTTCAAGCCACTAATTATAAATATTGTCTTTTCTGAGTATTCAGGGAAGCCATTAATGTTTCCTTGACCAAGGATATCAGCTACAGTTTCCTGAAGCCATGTAGATATTTTACACCTCACAGGCAAAAAGGTCCTCTGGCAGGCAATGATCTTGCCACGCTTCTCCTAAGGGCAACACAGGGCACAAACATCATTTTACCCAGGAAGAGAGAGATGCTCTTAAGGGTAATATTTGTTCCACTGCACAAAATATCCATCTACAGCCAAGCATCTTCTTTATCCTACCCTCCTCATCAAGGGAGGAGGAAGGATTTCTAGAACAGGGTTATTCTGAATTGTTTAGGGCTTCCCTTAGGATGTAATAAGCAGCAAGCTAGACATGCTTGTTCCCCTCCACTGACTGAAAATCTGCCTAGCTTACTTAGACCCAGGAGCCTACACTGTTGGCATTTCAAGTACAGATAGACGAATCTCCCCTACTGCTCCGTAAACGCAAAGCCCAGCTCACTGCGGGCTTGAACTCAAACTTTTCCAAGGTCAGCTATGTCCTTGTAAGGTGCTCAGGGAACCATTTTCCAGCAAGAAAGCTGGAAGAAACTAGCCTCTGTTTTAAGGAGCATATCTTCAACAAAGATTTGTCAAGCTGAAGTACAGCAAAGGGTGAAGCCAAGGCACGTGTTCCTGTGACCCAGTTACCCTCAGGAAACCCAAGCAGGACAGAGAGGATTCTGGCTTCTAGCTACAGGAGAGCAGCTGAGTATTAAGACATAGTAACCCACAATTAATTTATTCCCCCAAAGAAGAATTACTAGCATTTCTTCTTCTTTTTTTTGCTGAGAAGTACCAGCCTAATATTGGTGCTGATTTTAATTAACTAGCCAACGGGAGGCAGGATGGGCTGAGGAAAGACTTAATACAAAAGCTAATTAACACTCTGACCTAGTTTAAAGTGTTGCTTAAGTGCAAATTGGGGGGAAGTTGACATCAATCAGTTACGGATCTTTTAGCATCCATATTACCGGGCATATAATGAGTCCTCCCATGGGATCCACAGCTCTTAAATTAGCAACCTAGGAGAAATTAGTGAACACACAAGAAACAAGGAAGTAACTTCCAAGGCAAACATAATTCCTTCTTCAGGAACACACCTGAGTTAGAAGGGTAAAAAGCCCTTTTTGCTCAAGCCAAGCACCCGGTTTACGGCTCTGCTCAGCTCAGGGCATGTGATGGGTGATATGGGCTCAGCTGCTTAGCCAGGAGGAAGACCTGAGTAGCACCAGTCCGGCTGAATCGTGTAGTGGGACCAAGCCAGTGCCCGGCACGTGAGAGCAGAGCTCAATACCTTTGCTCAGTGTTACTTGTAAGAGCTGTAGTCCTGGAGGAAGGTATTTCGCACCACATGGAATATGCGCTGGGTTTACAGAAGCATCCTGATGATAACTCATTATTTATTTAATGAGACTATAACTATCTCTGGGTTCCTTCCTTTTGTTCTTCCCAGATCTGTTCCAATCATATGTGTCTCAGATTAATAATTTTTGCTTTGATTTTCCAGTTACTGAAAATAAAACACTTCAGGATTTTATTTAATCTTTTTTTGTTTGTTTGGGAAATAAAAGATGATTTATCCTACTGATCATCTGTAAGTCCTTCATATAAGAGCAGATTTCTCCTCATCTCTGAAAACCAGGTCCCTCTGTGATTCTTGCCTTGGGCCCACAGCCACAAAATCACTTTTGCAAACTGATGCCAATGACTGCAGGACATGGATTATTTCCTTATTCTTCATGGGCTGTGTTTTGCTTGGCACTGCCCTGCCTTGAAAAGTTAGCCATCTGAACAGGCAGAACAACTGCACTGTGGGAGAAAGGAGGTTTTAGTTCACTCCTGTTTCACAGGCGGGGGTCTGAGGCACAAGGACATGAAATTACTTTACTAAGGTCACAGTAGTGCAGAGTCAAACCATCCCATCCTTTGCCCTTTCCTCAGTATTACATCGTCTTCCTCTCAGCTGGCAAAGTGCAGTAGGGATTATTTCAGTTGGAAGGGCACAGAAAGACATAATTTTAAAATTAGTGTATCAGATTAGCTACAGTCTTGTAAGAATCTCTTCCTTTTCATGAACAGCTTCGTCAAGGTGGTTGGGAGCCAGACCCTGTATCCAAATTTTGTGATTGACTCACCAGCAAGCAGCTCTGAATCACTGCAAATACTGAATCAGTGAAGCAAACTCTTGTCTGGCAGCTGAGCATCACATCCTTGTTTAGGTCACTTCATAGATAAGCGGCGGCTTATACAATCTACTAGTGGAGCCTCACAGCCTTTTCTAGGTCACTTCACAAGAAAACATATAAAATTCCTTCTCTAAAAATTACAGCCTAATGTTTTGTTGGAAACCCGAGGCAACTCCTTCCTGGGAGGCAGGAATTACACACCCCTGGGATCTGACTTCTCCCTCAAATGCACCCCAGTCTTAGGTGGGGATTTGTTTAGACCTTTCTGAATCCTATTAAAACCCCTTTTTGTTGAGGATACACCAAATATCTCTTTCCTCCTTTTTCTGCAGGAACATGTAAATAAGGCATGTTGTCTGGTTGGCATTCAAAGAACACCAAGGCTGGAAAGGGTTAATGAATTGTGGCCCTGCTTTTAGCACCTGATTTGGGTAGGGGAGGCAGGTTCCTACAAGAGAAGGCAGAGCCACATACAACTCTCTTAAGAAGTTGATCAGTGGCTTGGGGGAGGCTTTAGCTTCCTGCTGCTGGGACTTTGTCCTGAATAAGGGACCAACAGTTTTCAAAGAAGAGCCTGAAGGGCTTACGTGCCGAGGCCTGGGTGGCAGGGAAGGTAGGCTGCCCACCTTCAGTTACCTATTTTACTCTTATTTTAAATATTGCTGCTGTTCCCTTTCCCCTTGCTGAATATTCTACCATTTTATCTCATTTTCCTCTGATTCTTTCCTGAACTGAGATGCTCCTGCTCCCTGCTTCTGGTCCCCTTCACCCTTCTGGTGGCTGAAGACCAAAGCTGTGCTGTGTGCCTGTGCGAAGCCTTGGTGCGAGCAGCTTCCAGCCTGTGCTCTGCTGTGCTGCAAGCCCCATCTTGCACCGGCATGTTTGATTTCCATCAGTTCCTTCTTCCTGGCCTCTGGAGGCACAGAAGAAGAGGGCCTCTGGCCTTTTGTAGGGCCCAGCTGATCCCTTCTCCTTGAGGCTGTGCACACTAAGCAAGATCAGAAGTCATGTAGGTCAACATGCCCCAGCCATGTCTAAAAGGCAATACTAGTTGTTCTCATAGCTGTTGGCTGCCCTCAGAGGAGGAGATGTGTCTGCATTAAGGAAAACCAAGACGTCTTGTTGGGCACATTCACTTTTTGAGGAAGATTTTGCTGTGGCAACCACCCTCAGAACAAGACACCTCTCACCTGCCAGGCAGGTGAGCATGCTGCTGAGACCTCTTCTCCATGAGACTACTGATGTCCTACCCTGCACATCCCATCTCTCCTCTTGGTTCCAGCCTGCACACCTTGCACACTCCCTCTCCCCTCTCAAGAAGGGCACCCCATGAGGTCTGTCACTAAATCTGGGGTGTATTGAGTGGTGGTGTCCACACCCATATGGGGAGCAATGTTCTCCCCCCTTCTTCCATGAGTACTTCCCAAACACTTGACCTTTGTCCTATGATGCTTGTTTGAGCTTAGCTCCACAGCGATCTCCTTTGGCATATCCTTGCACAAGATTTCTGTGAATATGGCTGAGCTAACCAGGTCCTGGAAAGAGACATCCTTCAGTGATGCTTCTTGTCTTTATTACAGCTTTTGTATTTTTTGTTTACATGGTGATGCCTGATGAACCTTTTAGCTCAAAGAAATACTATCTCCCACCCCTCCCTTCCATGAGGGATGCAGGGGAACTGAATAGGCAGATGCTAAGAGATTCCTGGCACAGGATCTTGCCCTTGGCACTCTGACTCAAGGCACATGATTGCTTGGCTCTGCCTACACACACCCATTTGAGTGGATGCTACCTGGGTTGTTTGCAAATACTGGCAATTCCAGCTGAAAGGTGCCAAGTGCTCACAAGCATCCAGCAGGATGTTGTTGGTGACCTCCTTTGTGAAGAATGTCCCATTGTCAGTGCCAGCAACAAAGTCCTGGCATGACCAGGAGGCAAAAGGACAATGTAATAGTAGCCTCCAACCTCTTGAAGGACAGTTGAAAAGATGACAGAGTCAAACTCTTCTTGGTGGTGGCAGATGGTGTAACAAGAAGCAAAGGTCACAAATTGTGGCTTGGGAGGTTCAGTTTGGATGCTGAGGAAAAAATTCCTCTTGGGGAAGGTGTGCAGCCCTGGGACAGATCACCAAAGGGGTTGAGGGAACCTCCGTCTTTGGAGGGGTTCAATTAGCTGCTAGACAAAGCTGCAGCTGGCCTGATTTAGCACTGGCAATCATCTTCTTCTGAGCAGGAGGTTGGAATAGAGACTTCCAGAAATCCCTTCCAACCAAATACTCATAGGATGACAATCTCGCCTGTTGGCATGTGCTGCAAGAAAACCTATGGCAGAGCCTGTGGATTTGTGACTGCCAAGTCTGATGAGCCCATGTAGTGGGAGGAAGGAAGAACCCAAATGGCAGCAGATACCAGCTGGCTCCCAGGCAGCTCGCATGCTGTTCCACCAGCAAGCAAACCTCCTGGCCCAGCCTTTCTCTAGACATGGGGCAGCTGCAAGGACAGGTCTGTGCTCTGAAAACACCCCTGGCAGCATGGGATGCACTAGAGCTGCAAGCAGATAAGATATTTATCCACTTCTGATGCTGTCATGGGGGGATGGGGGAAAGAGCTAAAGAGCATCATGGCCAGTGACCCTGACTTTCGTGTTAGTAAGAAATCAATATGAAAGTCCAAGTGTTGATTAAAACCAGTCATAGGACCTTTACCCTCCCTGTCCATATCTTACCCAAGTTTGTCCAGTACCCATGCATGTGTACCTGCTTAAAGTTTATGCTGACATGTAACATAATAACTTCTATAGCTGGTCAAGGCTAATGACTGCAATAATTCAGAAGTTGTATTGCCTCCAGAAATGGAATACTATGCCCAGAGGCATGCGGCACATTATCTAGAGCCTATTCTGGGCTTAATTTTGTCCAAAAATTGTATTTAAATGTGTTTTAAAAAATAGCTATTATATCATTGCGGATTGCTAGTCTCTTTCGCATTCAGTATAATGAATCAGTGGTCAATTATTTCTTGGCAGGGAGGTAAAATTACTGTCTTGAATCATATTTGAAATAAGACAGCTTGTACAACCTAAAAGCTTAATGGGCAAGAGACCATGTAAACAATATGTAATTTTTTTGGGGGGGGGTGGGGGGGTGGAGGTGTTATAGCTTAATTGAAAGTGTGCTAGGCCTTTGAGGAAAGAATTGGAGAACTACAGAAGCAGCCTGTGTTACTAGGAGGCAGTTGTATGCTAGTCCTTGGTCTTGGCAAGATGGAACCTTATCTGTAATTGTAAAGGCTTACACAACACAAAAATGTATTTTCAAGGGGAAAATTCAGATGAATCCTGCATCTTGTAGTTACACAAGGGAACTGGATGGCTAACGGTTATTAGTGCTAATGTAAAAATCCACTGCACTTCACTTGATTCAGAGACACCTAAATGTACCATTAGCACTAAAAAGTCTCAAATTAATGAATTAGTATTCATGCTCATCCTAAATGAGGTAATGTTTTTCCTGCTGAGGGGTAGAGCTAGACGACAGGAACAAGGAGCAATCTCTGCATGGTGAATTTTTGTCCCTCTGATTGAACCCTAGGTGGGAAGGGTGAATTTGGGCAGCTATTGGGATCAATTCACAGCCTTCAATGCAAGGGGTATGCTGGCACCAGCTCTTGGACTGTGGAAGTCCATCCTTTGCTCACTTCTTGGCCCAATGTAGCTGTGTATCTTCTGGACCAGGCATCACTGCCTGCCACAAGGGGCAGGTGGCCCTGGTTTGGACCTGTGTGTGCTGCTTCAGCATGCAGTCCCTGGCCATTTTAGGGCACAAGGGGCACATTTTGGCTGTGCTCTATTCTCTGCCCTAGGATTTGCCCTACCTGTGACAGTTTAGCAACCCATCTCTTAAAGACTTGGCTGTTGCAGTTGAACCCAGGATGCTCGGTTTGGGGGTTTTTTTCTTGCCTTCAGCAGTCTTTAGGATCCACTTCCCTGCAGGCCATGTAGCATGGATATCCTGAGCCATGGTAAATCAGAGTGTAAACAGGAGTACAGGGTGTAAGCAGGACTGCAAGGCCTTAGGACCTGGGGGTTTGCTCACCAGCAATGGCCCAGCAAGAGCACTCGGCTGGCGAGTGTTGAGAGACATCATTGCTGCGCTGAAGGGTGAGGTCCTGCAAGATGCTGGAGGTGATCAAATGGTTCCCCAGTGCCAAACAGCTTCTTCCCCCAAAGCTGGTTGTGCAGCCCCTCTAACCCTGCGTGTCACCTCTAGTGCTCCACAGTGAGATGGTTTTAGCTGGCACAACACTTACCTGCTATGGGGGGAGAAAATTCAGGCTGATGGTCCTGCACACTGAATTGGCTCAGCCAAGGGACTTGGGGAACACTGCAGTGGGTGCAAGGAACAGGGTGAGGCTGCTGCTTTTGGTGGCAGCAAGCTGTGAAATGGCACCCAGCAGCTGAGGGACCATGATGGAGGGGGCCGAGATGCAGCCACGAATGCAGCAATCTCATGTAATCCTGGGCTTAGACCTGGTGCTGGAGCTGCCCAAGACAAATGTGAGGGTAGAGTCCTCTGCCAGCATCTCTTGCTACCACTACCCCAGTTTTATGCCTTAAACATAAAACTTAAACATAAAACTGGGATGATTCTCCCACTGGGACCATCCCCATGGTCTCTTTAGACCTTTAACTCCTTATGACTCAAATTTCCTTTCTGTGCTAAGCACAAATGGCCCAGAGACTAGCACCAGCCCTGGTATTGCAATACATGTGCAGGAGAGGTATATACAGCCCTATAAACTACACAGTAGGTCTCAGTGATGGGAGATCCTACCCACTAAGAATCATTAGACCTGCTACTTGTTTAAAAAATTTTAAAAGTAAAATTTTTTTTCTCTCCCTTGCCAGTTTTGATGGAAAACTACTTGGGCACCCAAGAAAACATCACTGGGTTATCCCCCTGTGGAAGGAATATCTTATTTCTGCTGCCATTAGGGTTAAACTTTGCTTTGAGTCATGTGCTCCTACTAATATATGTGGGGGTCTCTTACACAGAAGCCCTTCTAAGGGGCATTAAGGTTTGTAAATAGAGCTTCCATTTGTTTCTGAAGCCTTCTTTATACTGAAGCCCATGAATCATGCCAGCCGATGCCAGCTCGAGCACTGATGGCCAATGGTTGCAGTGCTCCACTTAAAGCTCTGCAGTGAAAGTCTCATAGATTTTTAAATTTTATCCCATTATCGTAAGTTTTCACAAGATTTTAGATGGATTTGATATTTTTGTAGATACAAAGCATCTCTTCTGATCTACAGTTTTGGACTTCAGATCTAGTCTGGCATTTTTAACTCTGGCTCATAGACTTCTGGATGCTCTACTTAGGGCAGGATTTCTAAAGCGAATATTTTTCCCAGCATCTCTCAATGCTAGAAGGGAGTTCCCAGCAGGGATATTCCAAGGATATTTTGCAATTTTTGTGCTGCTTCATGTCTGTTTTAATTGCTTTTCAGTCCTCAGTAGTTCCTCGAGTTTGTGATTACAGTCTCATTTAACATCCTTTGCTATGGAAACTTGTATTAGTGCCAGGGAACTGCTAAGCAAATGCCAATGCGGAGTTTAAGAGTGGGAAGGAAGCATCATGAGACGTGATGTTTATGAGAGAAGTGAAAGGTGGAATTCCTTTCATGTAAACCCAAAAACTTGCATCGGTACCTCCATTATATCAAATTTCTCTCCACCCTGCCCCCCCAGCCTTTCTCAGGTTCCTATCACTTTGCACTTTTATTACCCTAAGTATCTAAATATTTTCTTAATTTATCCAATAAATGAAGGGATTTTCTAAAAGAATAATGAGGATATTGTAAAGGAAACAAAGCGTGCTTTGCCAATGCTATCCTCTTCCTTAAAAATTGGTGGATGGCGACTGGTAGGGAGGGGGGAAATGGAGAAAGGGAGGATGCATGTATTGCCAGAGAAATAGTCTTGCAAGAATCATGCAGTCGGTTTAATTTCTGTAAAATGAAACATGCTGTGCTCTAAAATGACAAGATTTCTTTCCGCTCTATGGGAAGTTGCTGTTATTTAGTAACTCCAGGTTCCCCTGATGGTGACTTGCTATTAAATTATGTGAGTCATGGAAATTACAGCTCTGTGGAGATCCAGTTCTGTGCCTAGCCCCTGTGTCCCTGTGTGGTACTACCAACTGAACAGTCCTGGCTGCCTAAAGTCACTGATTTACAGCAATACAGTACTGGTAGGTGGAAAGGCTGTTCCAGAGAGCAGCTGTTCCTTACAATCAGTGACAGATCCCACCAAAATGTTACATATACCATTGCTCTAATTTCTGATTTAAAAGGTCAAATGGAGGTAAAAATACCTGCTTGGCACTTCTAAGCTACAGACGTGCATGGTTTGGCTGTGACAGTTTTGCCATAGTAGGCACAACCACTTAATGCACTAGGGTGAGGGGCTGGCTTGCTTTCTGAAAAACATTATGACACTGGAAAAGAAAGACACAGACTTTCACGTGGCCAAAGTAGGAATCGGTTGAGATCTCCCAGTTTCAAGTGATTTGTGCTGCTATGTGTGTATCAAACCTCCATCTGGAAAAGTAAACAAGTACTTCCCACCATAGGATAAATGGAGAAAGAAAGAAAGGTGTGTTAGCTCTAGTAAGAAGAAACCACAGTACAAAAGTAAAAATGGAATGGGTACTGCATAGATACCATTCCAGCCCTTCCTTCTTGCATTAAAAATATGAAAACCCTCTGCTCAGTTTAAATACAAGCTTGCTTCAGCAGTGATTTGGAGGCTTAAGTGCAGTTACTTCAGTCTCTTAAGTTACTGCTTAGTTCCTTGTTGGTCTTCAAAAACGCACGGCAAGTGTCTTGGCTTGCTTGCCTGTACCGGTGCTGCTATTTGGAATGAACTCTTGGCTTGAATCTTTCAGACTTGAGGCAAAAATTGCGATGAGCAGCACCTGCTCTCTGATCCTGAGCCCTGAAGCACCTGGGTCAGAAGAACAGGACTAGCTGGAGCTTCTGGGGTATAACCAAGCTTTTTTGTTTTCCTCTTTGGTGTAGTTGGGAAATAGTGTTCTTCTTACAGAGATTCATTACTGATGCTGTGATCATGCATCAGAAGCCCTCCTGTATCCTGTTTTCCCTTGAGATGATTAGCAAAGGGCTGCTAAGCTTACCTATATAACCTATATAGGTTGAATAAATATATATGAATTATATATAGAAGTTCATCTACTCTAATAGCCACCTGAAAAGCTGCAAACTTTCCTCCAAAATGTTTGCATTCCAAAAATTCAGCATTTCTTGTCAGCTCAGTCATCATTAGAGTTGGAAACATTTGACTTCGATCTTCTGGGTTGGGGTATGAAAGCCTTGCATTGCAAAGCCGCAGTGACTGGCAGCGTGGTTTGGTCTCTGTGTGACTTCCAGGCAGAATTGTGCTGAAGAAGAGGTAGAAGGCTGCTGTCTTCTCCACCTAGAAAGGAGATTTGTGTGAAGCTGAGCGGTTGGGATCCAGCACGGTTGTCTCCAATGGGAGGAAAAACTGGTAGTAACAGCCTGGTAGGGTTTTGTGGGCTTGTAACAACAAGCCAAGACATATTTATTGAACACACAGGGATTTTCTTTGCTCAGGTAGCTGAGTAGCAGACAGATGTATCCTACTTCCCAGCTGTTTCTGGAGCCTCTAAACACAAACACCCCAGACCCTTTGTTTATAATTGGAGAGAAGCTGCACACCCTTAGTTTTGAAGATCTGATCAAAGCAGAGAGCCACAGCCAGCTCAGGCTTCTCAGATTTCAGGCTGTGCTCATGGTGCTGACATTTTTTCATCCAAGATTGGAAGAAAAAAAACAAACTGGTAACATGTTAACAAACATTGGGCCTGTTGTCATCTTGGGATCAGGGACTTGGTGACAGCTAATGGAAACCTGCAGCAAAGCAACATGCAAGCCTGGGTTACAGAGCACTCAAGATGCTCTCCTGGGGCAAATGACGGGTGACAACTCCTTCATTCCCAATCTTGTGGTTCCTTACTAAAAACACAATGGTACCTATGTCTGGGCACACTCTTGTTTCCTTTTTTGTATAAGGGGTGCAGAAATTCCCCAGGGTGAGGAGCTGAGCACTGCAGTTAGCCATGCTTAATCCAAGCCTTTGCCACATAATCTTGGACAGGGTGTAGAAGAGGGTCATGCCCATGCAAAGGCAAGCCTGTGCAGAGCTGGCGTGCCCCTTGAAGGGTCTTGTACAGCCATCTGTCTGAGTCGGGGGT
>VZTV01030443.1:0-37386 GCA_013400875.1 Anhinga rufa
TGCTCTGGACCTGGCAAATTCAAGTGCAGAAGTGGAGAATGCATAGATGTCAATAAAGTGTGTAACCAGCAGAGAGACTGCAAGGACTGGAGTGATGAGCCCCTCAAGGAGTGTAGTAAGTGAACAAACTTATTACACAATGCTGACCAATAGTCATTCTTGGATACAGCCTCTGAGCTGTCAGATGTCAGTCTGGAATGCCCATCGCCACTTACTTGATGGCAAACAACCAACCAAGAGCAACCTAGTCAATAGGCTAGTTTTATCCTAGCTGAACTGTTGGGATGATTTCTCCATGTCCAGAAGGCACCTGAAGGCATTAGAAACTCTAAAACTTTCAAGAGCCTCAATCTTTGCTGCTGCCAACTTGTAACACAAGTAACATAGCTGACAGCTGAGCAAATATAAATTTGAGGAGGGTATCTTGCATGTGACTTCAAGTGCCAGAGTGGTTTATCAGATTTGGCAGGCATCATTAGAAAATGGATGGGTATCTGGTATAGCAGTCCATGACTAAGACTAAATGTGTGTGCTGTCTCAGAAGTGGCCAATTCTTCTCTTCTAGACATAAATGAATGTCTGGTGAACAATGGTGGATGCTCCCATATCTGCAGAGATCTTGTTATTGGCTATGAGTGTGACTGTCCAGCTGGGTTTGAGCTTATAGACAGGAGAACCTGTGGAGGCAAGTATCAAGTAGGTTAACATGGACCCTACTGATGCTATTGGAGACAAGAACAAATTAAATTGTTGTCTTTACAGATATTGATGAATGCCAGAATCCTGGTATCTGTAGCCAGATCTGTATTAACCTGAAAGGGGGCTACAAATGTGAATGTAGCCGTGGCTATCAGATGGATCTTGCTACTGGGGTGTGCAAGGCAGTGGGTGAGTACTGGTATAAAAACTTTTATATCCCCACTTTAAAATGAGGTAGCAAGTGATGTACTGCTTATGCTATTGTAGTTTTGACACTAGTTGTGCTGTTATCAATATAACTTGTTCAGACCTGAACACTCCTAACACTTTGAATCATGCCATGATACAGTACTTAAAGCTGCCTGACATAAACTGCTTGTGTCTCCTTCCTGGGCAGGAGGGCCTTCCACATCAAGCCATGGAGGAAAAAAAGGGTGAGGTCTAGTACAGCCAAGACCTCTGTCAGTACCCACTAGCAAGTGTGGAATGGCAAATGCTAATATGATGGCTCTTAAAACTTGTCATAAGAACAGTATGTGACTGCATGTCTAGAAGTACAGATAACACACTCTTTTCACAGGGAAAGAACCATGCCTAATTTTCACCAACCGCCGGGATATCAGGAAGATTGGCCTTGAGAGGAAAGAATACATTCAGCTAGTAGAGCAACTAAGAAACACTGTAGCTCTAGATGCTGATATTGCTGAGCAAAAGCTTTACTGGGCTGACTTCAGCCAAAAAGCAATCTTCAGGTAAATGGACTCGCCTTCTGAACCCTAGTGTGTTCCCCTAAACCATCCCACATTTTACCCGTAATTCTCTAGGCTCTGGTGATGAGAACTAGATTTCTGATGCCCTAAAGACAAAGTACAGTAGATTCAAATTCCCACAACTAGCAATGTGTATGCCTGTTGCACTTCCTAGTAACTGCTGCTACAATTGTCCAAAAGGCACTCTTGTAGAATGTCACAAGTGCATCTTTTACATTGGCTGCCTGAGATCTGTGTGCAGTATTTGCTGAGGCATGCCCAGTGGTAGTGTCTGTGAAGGAAGGAGTTGAAAGCAAGTGATTCTTGTCTTCCAGTGCCTCTGTTGATACCCGTGATAAAGTTGGAACACACATCAGAATCCTGGACAACATACAGAGCCCTGCAGGAATTGCTGTTGACTGGGTTTACAAGAACATCTACTGGTCCGACTCGACTGCAAAGACAATTTCAGTGGCTAGTCTAGATGGCACAAAAAGAAAGGTTTTGTTTCTCACTGAGCTGAAAGAGCCAGCTTCTATTGCTGTAGATCCTCTCTCTGGGTGAGTATTTGTCCTGGTTCTCTTAAAAGAACAGACCTACCAGCTACTCCATTTCCTGATAACTGACTTAGGCAGCCTTTGTTAGTTATTGGTCATAATTAAGAGTGATACTACACAGTACTATAGTGCATCATACAACATAAATTCTGCTTCACAGCTTTATGTACTGGTCAGACTGGGGTGAGCCAGCAAAAATTGAAAAAGCAGGAATGAATGGATTTGACAGACAGCAGCTTGTGACAACAGAAATCCAATGGCCTAATGGAATTGCTCTAGGTATGTTGAATTTGTCTCTGTGCCAGAGGTATTCTGGAGCTTTAGCAATTTGTTTGCTACAAAAGCCAAGGTCATCCTTCAGAGAACTATTTTCAGCTTCTGAGAATGGGAAGTTACTGCATGTCTGGAGACATTGCAACAGGCACAGACAGTGCTTCTCAGATACTGAAATGGTAACTTTTCTTGCACTGCTCTCTACTATAGTTGAGGCACAGGCCACTTAGGCAGCACTGCAGCAGCCTTCTGCATCCCAGTATGGTAAGAAACTAGGACAACACTGCAACTATTCCTCAACCTGTGGCTGTTTCAACTTTTGCAGGAGCCTTTGGAGGTTTTCTTCATGTAGATAGTAAATGTTTGTTTTTTCCTCCTAGATCTTGTAAAAAGACGTCTGTACTGGCTTGATTCTAAACTACATATGCTGTCAAGCGTGGACTTGAATGGCCAGGACCGTAGAGTTGTGCTGAAGTCTCATATGTTCCTTCCTCATCCTCTTGCTGTAACAATATTTGAAGTAAGAATTACTTCCTGTAGTAATCATCAAAGATCCTCTTCTTGTTAGTATATGGCTAGCAATTATGGTGCTATAGCAACACGGAGGTAATGAGATGGAATGACTCTGTTCTAGGATCGCGTGTACTGGATTGATGGAGAGAATGAGGCAGTCTATGGTGCCAACAAATTCACTGGATCTGAATTGATTACCCTTGTGAACAACCTCAATGATGCACAGGACATCATTGTGTATCATGAACTTGTTCAGCCTTCAGGTAACTCTTAACACAGCTTATAGCTATGTCAGTGTATACTTGTAAGAAGCCTGCCCTGCTTGGGTGGTGGCAAATGGTATCCCTCCCCCATATAGCTATTTACTTCACTTCTATTTAGAGTGCTTGGAGCTTCTAACATAGGTACCCCTGCTGGGGTTGAGAGAATGTCTAGTTGCAATTGCTTGCTCTTAGGCAGAGCAGGTACAAATCCATAACCTGTATAGGCAAGTAACTCTACTAGAGCTATTATTGAGCAAATAATTATGCTATACACCTGGAGTACAAAGGCTCAACTCCTGTCATTTGCTGTACCGACAGGCAGGAACTGGTGTGAAGAGAACGTGGCAAACGGAGGCTGTAGCTACCTGTGCCTGCCTGCTCCTCAGATAAATGAACACTCTCCAAAGTACACTTGTGCATGTCCTGTTGGATACTTCTTGCAGGAGGATGGCCTGAGGTGTGCAGGTATGGCAATGTGACTGAAATCTTTTTCCAATGGATGGGGAAGGAGTAGGGGTACTGAACCTGTTGGAGGCAAAGATGGCAGTACAGGCTGACAGCTTTGTGTGAGTTTATCTGATGTAATTAATCTTGGAGAGGGTGGTCTTCTAGCATGTATTAAGCTGGCCCTCAAGGCCTGCAGGTGCTGTTCAAAGTCCATGCTTGGCTTATGCATCACCGTCATTTGCAGCAAGACCTTTTACCTCCATGGCTTTCTCCAGGCAGGAAGCACATGCACAAAACATACCGAGCCCCTTTCTTATAAAACTAGTGATATAAACTAACATGGCTCTACGGTGTATAAATACATAGTGTTGAAAAGCTGATAGGCTAATCTTGCTGGCCAAGAAAACTTGTTTGGACCTCCTTTCATGGTCCAAACAACTGTGCTGCTGCTACTACCCTGAGTACAGGCTGTATGGCAGTCTTGTTTGTCCAGTGGAATGGAACTAGAAACTCCAAGGTGCCACTTACCATGTTGCATCTTTGTTCTGACTGCCACATTTAGAGCACTAAATGCAAGGACGCTGTCCTCAGTTGGCTGCTCTAAAGGGTTGCTATAGGTATCTGTACCCAACCAGTAAACTTGTAGAACTAAAATCTGACTTGGAAAACCTGAAGTGAGGGATGGGGTGGATAACTGTTATGACTCCAAATACCTGTAATTCATGTCGGATTAACTTTCTAGCCTTGTTCTTGGAATTACTTTTGATAATAAACCCCCAGCTGAGGGTGTGCTAGTGAAATAACTAATGTCAGTGTTTCCAATAAAGCTAACAAGCTGCATGATCATTCTGCCATCTGCTAAACATTCACTACCATGGCTGTCATAGCTAAGCCATTGCAGGACTTCAGGATTAACTGGGTTCTTGATCTATAATTAGTTTCAGGTACTGGAACAACTGTGGCTTACACTGAGGCTAAAGATACCAGCAGAACAGAAAAATCTCCAACAGTTGGACTAGTTCCTGGAGGTACTGGTCCCAATAACTCGGACTGCTAAACATGAGAGAAATCAAATACAAACTGACTCACTAGCCCATTTGAAGTTTTCTCCTTTGCATGCAAGTAGAGAACACAGGCTAGGTCGTGTGTAGTACACTTAAAACAGCTGGAGCATGTGATAAACAGAATTAGTTCACTCATGACAGTGTGGAACCTATAGGTTCCATGAAATCCCAGGAGTGCTCAGAGAAGGCAAGCAATAAAAAAAGCTTTCTACTAATATAGGATGAAGCCTGTTAGGCTTTTCTCACAGTGTGTTACTGAGGAGCTACTATATGATAGCAGTTTCTGGGCTTGGGAAGTGCTTGCATCTGACAAAGTCTGCCAGCCTGTCTGTAAGCAAGCTCACTACTTCAAATTCTCATGCAGGATTCAATATCAGTGGTACAACATCTGAAGTAGCTGCAGCTGGAGGAACATCACCAGCTTGGACTGTTCTTCCTGTCTGTGAGTACAACATTCACTATCCTTTGGGACCCCTTGTGGGACAAGCCACTCTTGTCAGGAGCTTGACTTGACCCTACTCCATACTTGCAATCTGTTTCTCTCCCTAAAGTATTGCTGGTGATGGCTGCAGTGGCTAGCTACTTCATGTGGCGTAACTGGCAGCACAAGAACATGAAGAGCATGAATTTTGATAATCCAGTCTACCTGAAAACTACAGAAGAGGACCTAACAATTGATGTTGGAAGACATAGCGGTTCAGTAGGACACACTTATCCTGCAGTAAGTAAACCTATTGATATGTCTGAGGCTCCAGGTTATATCTCAGAGTAGACATAAAGAGGATCACACAGAATGGTAGGGGTTGGAAGGGACCTTGAGAGATCATCTTGTCCAACCCCCCTGCGTGAGCAGGCACACCTAGAGCAGGGGGCACAGGACCACGTCCAGGTGGGGTTTGAATGTCTCCAGGGAAGGAGACTCCACAGCCTCTCTGGGCAGCCTGTGCCACTGCTCTGGCACCCTCACAGGAAAGTTTTTCCTCGTATTTAAATGGAACTTCCTGTGTTCCAACTTGTGCCCATTGCCCCTTGTCCTGTCATTGGGCACCACTGAGAAGAGTCCAGTCCCACCCTTCAGATACTTATAAACATTGATAAGGTCCCCCCTCAGTCTTCTCTTCTCCAGGCTGAACAAACGCAGGTCTCAGCCTTTCCTCATAAGAGAGAAGTCTCTGCTCTTGAAAGCTGCTAGCTGCAGCCAAACCACTGGGCTGAATCAGGTGATAACTTGTCCTTTTTAATCAAGGTTAACATTGTAGTAGGCAAGTACTGTCCTAGATGTGGGACATCCGAGTAATCTGTGGACACTGAGTAATCAGTGCTGGATGTGGTCACTAGCCTGCAGAGCTAGCCTGTTTCAGACTGCCGTGTAGTGATGATACACATTGTTTTGTATCTTTTTATTAGTACAATTGTAGCTAACTTATACTTATTTTGCACAGATATCTGTGGTAAGCACAGAGGATGATATGGTGTGAGCACTGGATCAATAATCAATTCCGGTTTACTTGTGTTTTACACTCTTTGGGGATAGTAACCAGGTTTGTGGCTGAAAGACTTCCTCCATTCTTGGAAGAAAGAAGATACTTTCTGTATGTATGGAAAACTTATGTAAATAGCTATTTTGTACACCTTAACAACAAACTCTGTAAACACCTGTCCACAACAATTCACCTTTTAGTGGTTACCGTTTTATCAGTAACCCTTGGATTGGTTAGTTAGTAACACCACTGACCAAATATAAAGCACTTTCCATAGAAAGCCATATTCTAGCCACAACTTGTAACACCTGTACATATGTTTATAGGTCATTTGTAAATATTATTCTTGGAAAATCACTATTGAGCACTTTGAAATACTTCAAATATAAATTATTATACACTGTCTTTTTAATGATTGGGGCAATGGCAATAGGAAAAAACGGGTTACTATGATTGCCAAAAATTTGTAAACATACATAATTTTGTATGTATGATTGTTTCAATCTTGTCTGTTACATCTTAGAGGTACACAGGCATGGATGCTTTTAAAGAAATCACTGTAAATCTGAAATGCAGAGGAGGAGAAAAATAAAAAAAATAAAAAAAGTAGCTAAAGTATTGGTCTCCGTTATTATGTTAGCACTGAAGTAAAACAGATTATCTCCTAAGTTGGAAGCTTCAGTGGGCTACACTACTACTGCCAGTCAGAACATGAAGTATTTTTTAAGTTATGTCAATAGTATCCTAGACTGTTAAGACAGTACTGATGCACCAGGTTACTGAGGTTTGTACTAGAGCCTAATACGCTGCAGGGTTCTGGACTGCATGGGTCTCCCTTTACAGGAGTCCAGCTGGACTCCTAAGTTAGGATTGACAGTGGCTAAAAATACTCAACTACTATTGCAAGCTCTTAAGAGGTAGCATTGACAGAGATGCTATGTGGAGATAGGTGAAAACATTGTCTGTCAGGTAAGTGTAAGGTCCTTGCAAAGGATGTTATGCACAAGTTCACAGTGGTGTCAAGCTGTTAGCAGTTATTCCTCACAGCAATGCCAGTCCAAGTTGGACCTTGGTAGCTGCTATACCTGTACAAAGGAATAGCAGAGCTGTGACCTGGCAGCTAATCATGGCAGCCTGCTCCTGGAGTCTTGGTGCTCAAAAGCCCCTGTTGCTACATGTGTAATGACAAGTCCCCTGCAATAAGCATCAGTGACCTAGTGTCCCCTTCCCTGTGGGAACTCAATTCATTGTAATGGCTCTAAGATAGTGATTACTTGAAGTGCTGGAGCCTTTCTCTTGGGTGACCATAGGAGAGAAAAATAAATTGTACAACTGTTCTGGGTCTGGGAAGGCAATATTCATCTCAATAACAACTGTTTAGTACCATACTACTTGAGTGCTAATTTTAGTAGCACTGAGTATGTTCCTTATCTGCTGTACATGTAGAGTTCATTCATGCAATAGAGAAGGATGAAGACTGAATTAACTTGCAGGTTCTGTGGTCCTGAGGCATTTTGCCCTGTGATCAAGTTTGGAGTAAAGAAAGAGGAAGCCTTTGATCTTTATGGCATAACTACTTGGTAGTCTCCAACTGAGTAATAGGTAGCTTCTGTAGCCATTAGTAGTTTCCTTAATGACAAGTTATTTTTCTGGAATAAAGTTGTTGTTTCTTCCCTGACACTTGCAGGATCTTGGCCTTGAATTGCCACCCCATAACTACTGTAGCAGGAGATGCTACTTCACTGTTGGTAATCCTTCCCCCTTCAAGGTGAAGAAGGAATTACTTCTGATTGGATGCAGGTTCAAGACATAGTTTGGAAGAAGCTCAAAACTCCTGGCTATGCTTTAGTGATGACTTGTTAAATCATTCTCAATCAATCATGTCTCTAAAATAGTAACAATAAAAATCATCAAGTCAGACCTTGGATCAGTTCCTGGGCTTGGTTCTAATACCTGTTCTTATTGCAGTTACAGCTGGGGTCTGCTCTGTAGTGGTCTTCTGTGTATTGTGGAGTCCTTTCTTGACAGATAAGGACAGCTGCCAACTTCTGCAGATTTAAAATAAGTTGTTTCTAGCAAGCTCACTACTCTTTGAGGAGTTGAAGCTTCTAGCCAACTATCCCTGGCAACTCTTGTCTGTCTGTAGACATTTTCAGTATCTGAAGTGCATGTGGACTAAAACGCTTTGCAAAGATTAGAATGTAAGGAGACCTCTAAAGTTTCTGGCCAAGAATACTATATCTATTTTGCTGAGTACTTTCTGGGATAAAGTGTCTTTCATATCAGCCTAATATGTAAAGATTATTAGTTATTGGATAGAATTCAACTTCTTCAGTTAGGTGTCTAACTCAGCATGCTACTAAGTATTTGTGCTGAATGTGACAAAGCCTAAAATATAATTCTCCCTCAGCTTGTTGGTTATAAATTTGTATGGCAGCAAAATACAAGCAAAATGCTCTGCCTTTTTAGTCTTCATACAGAAGATGAACAGCTCTACTTTTTAGCTAAAGTTTATTGCTGTCACCAGCATCATACCAAATGGCATATGGAGTAGACCTATAAAGTCACTTCTTCCTGAGGTTAACGTTCAGTTGAAGTAACAACTTAAATCTATTTTGGGAACCTAAGGTAGTTCTTGCAGAAACTGAGGGCTCTGTGAACTTGTTTTCCGACTTTTAGTCCAATGTGCTAAACAAAGTTGTCAGAATAGTACCTTGGCACACAAAAGTAATTCCTGTAGTCTACAGGAGACTTAACACTTTCCCAGACAAAACTTCTATGCCTTCAAATATCAGGAGGGAGGAGGAGTGGGGAATATCAGGCAGCAGGAGATGATATAAGATGGCCTGTACTTAGTTGCAAATATTGCTTGTCTCTTAATCTCCCTAGGTTTATTCTGCCCTGCCCCTCTTCATTTTTGTATTATGAAATCGTTGTTTATTTCCACAGCAGGCTTGGAGAGTAGTCAGGGATTCCTTCTGTAAAAACAGATCCAACTTGCACAGACAAATGCTGTACTATCTTTAAACAATTTTTTTTTTTCTCCTGTCATCTGCAAGTGTTTGACTCTGTTTTATTGATCTGTCATGTGACTCTTTTGGCATCTAATGAAGGTGGTGTAGCTGTACTGAGCACTCCTGCAGCAGCAGCCTGTGGCTATGCTAGTGGCCACTAAATGAATTCTCAGAGATCATCTTTGTCTCAGCTCCTCTGCTGCAGTCTCATGGGTTCCCAGAGCAATGGGACATTAATAACCTGTTTGATCAGGTTTAACTGTTAAGTTGGCTTTGTACTCCTCTTGAAGATCTTGCTGCTAATAAATACATAAATATGGCTTCAGTTGGTTATCGAAGTACTGTTCAAGGTAATAGCATAACTTCTGTTTCCCCGCTGAATGTAAAGCCCTCTGGTTCTCAATACTGCCTATTTCTTTTCAGTGTCTGCTAGTCAGTATGATTGCAAAGCTAGTTTTGAAACTGGCATTTTCTCTCCCTTCCAAATATTCAAATTTCTGTTAATACTCTCGCTCTGCTCCCACATTCTTTTCTGCCTCCTATTTGATCTGCCTTTGAGCAATAATGTAAAATATCTCTTAATGCCAGCAAAACCAGAGGAAAATGAACAGAAAGGGAATTCAAGTTGCTCATGTGATTCACTTCTTCCCCTTCTGTACCTCATTTCTCTACAGATAGCTGTAGAGTGCCTTCTCCCAAACCAACTTGTATTTGCGTACATTTTTAATAGACATACCTTTTTTTTTCCCCTCCATCAGATCTTTGCCTCCATCAGTGATAATCCATTTATCTATTTTCATGTATGTGCTAAACCTTGCTAGATTAGGGAAAAGAGACAGAGACGAGGACTCAGGCTGGAAGAAATAGGATGGGAGACCTTAGAAAAATGAAAAAAGCATCTAGCTACAGGAGGACTCCATAACCTTGGATGCAAGTAAAGGCCTGCCAGTACTTTCTGTAGATATGGCACAGTATGTCTGAAGAAACATACTCCTCTTCCTCCAATGGTTGGTATTGTCACTTATTGGAAGAAGGTGCTTGAAAAGAAGTGTAGAAGCCTACTTAATACATTCCTGGTTTGCTGGCTTTTGCTTTTTTCCCTCCTGAAAAAGCTTCACAATTTGCCCATATCAAACGAAAAAATCTTAAGAGCAGGGGAGGGACATAGAGTCCTTGAAATCACAGTTATGCTGCTGAGTATCTAAGCTCCTGAACATCCAAAATAAAGACTGCCTGTGGAAAGGATAATCATCTTAATTCTTCCTCGCACAGCCCTGGTCAGGACAGTTACACCTCTGTCAAGCAAAGGAAAATGCTTCATATTGTATATGGGGGTGGGGGGGACACCAACCTGAACAGACTACTGAAGACAAAATTAACTAAGATAATCTTTGATCTATAATGAATTGCTTGAACATAGGAAACACTAAGCACTAAATCAAGACAAGTGACCTGTAGAAATAAATACTTAGTAGAAATATTTTTTTTCTGTGGAGATGTGTAGACAAACTAAGCACTTTTCAGGTCCTTTTTCCCCACCTGCCCTAGACATGCTTTCTTGGAGTCAGAACTCAAAATAGATGGAACTGGAAATGTTTACTGTCAGTGCATAGATTTAAAACTCAAATAGTTGGATAGCAACTTGAAAGGATTAACTTAGCATTCGGAACAGTTGTTTTCCTCCAGTGGAAAATATTTATTGTTGAAAGGCCTTGGAAAGGCTGATCATTGAATACAGCAAACACCATAACAATCTAGAAGCAGTGCTGCCTGCTATAAGGTCCCTTTTGTGGATGTGTGCAAGAAAGAAGTGGCGGTTTTGTTTGGACAACTTATTGCTTATTCCTATTTTTTGGCTCTTATGCATATAAAAACTCACCTGTCTGTTTAAATTAAGATTTAGACTTTCTAATTCAAGAAAGTTAGCCTGTGATTTGGTTGTTGCACAACGTATTGTGGCTGCAGTTTTTAGCTCATGAACTCAGAAATAGAGTGCGTGCTTTAAGAGGTGATTCATTCAGGCCTGGATTGTAAAGGTGCTTAGAAGGCTGTGTCTTGTGGAGACTTCGAAATGTGAGTGACTTTGGTGAGTGGCAGTTAAGGAAAATTTTTAGTGTTCTTTATTTGGGCTTTAGCTACTCCTTCCTCCATGCTAAGGTACTGATATGATATGACTGTAATATAATTTGAAGGATGTATTCAATTATATTAAGCAACTCCACACACACCGATGGACACATCAGAAGCAGTCTGCATAGAGTTGCCAAGGGTTAATCACCAACCTGCTTGCTTTTAGGCTTTCAACACTGTCTTTCATGGTATTCTTCTATTCAAATTGGGACATTACAGCCTGCATGGGAAGACAACTAGATGGGTAAAAACTGGTTGGATACATAGGCTCTGAGGGTTGTGCTCTACCTGCAGGTGGTTAACAAGTGGGTTACCATAGGTACTATCCCGGGATGAGTTCTGTTCAACATCTTTATCAGAAACCCTGAGAAGCACATGGCGGACACAGTCATCAAGTTTGTAGAGGACACCAAACAGGTGGCAGGGGCAAAACCACTGAATACTCTCAAAGGCAGAGCTGCTGTCTTTGGGGAACTTGCACAGGTAGGAGGAAGGGGCTGACAGGTACCCAATGAAATTCAGCAAGGGCAAAAGCCAAGCCCTGCCCTGGGAAGGCAGAGCCCTGCAGGGATGCAGGCTGGGGCCAGGCAGCAACAAGGGCCATCAGTGCCCGTGACAGTGGTGGTTTGAGCAGGACAGGGCCCTGAAAGCCAGGGGAGGTCAGGGACTGTCCCCTCTGCTAAGTGCTCATCAGACTACATCTGGATACTGCCCAAAGTCTTCCAACAGAGGGTGTTGATAAATATGGCCAAGTTCAGCAAACAGCCAGCAAAATGGTCCTGGGCTAGAGCCCTTGGCCTGGGAGGAGAGGCTGTGGGACCAGGTCTGGTTCAGCTGGGAGAAGAAACAGCTTTGGGGACACCCAGCAGCATCCCGGGCACCAGCAGCAGCAGCACAGGCTGAAACATGAGAGGCTTAGTCTGGAAATAAGAAGCCTTTTCCCCATGAGGACAGCCCAGCAGTGGGGAAGGGGCCCAGGGAGGCTGGGCCTTATCCACCCTGGGGGGTTCCATGCCCCAAGTGGGTGAAGCCCTGAGCAGCCCAGTCCTAGCCCATGGCTGAGCCTGCTCTGGGCAGGGGCTGTGACTGGAGACCTCCTCAGGTCCCCACCAGTCTGAACAGGACCCTGTGATTCTGTGATTTGTTTGAATATTGGGGAAACAAAGAAATTGATCAACCTTGCAAAATGTTGCTCTTCTGACAATAAATATTTTTTTTCTCAGAATGGAGGTAAATTATCCCTGTAGATGAGAGTTACTGTGGTGGATGAAATGGAGGGCAGGCAGTAGCAAACATTTATACTACTGTCCTGGTTTCAGCTGGGCTAGAGTTAATTTTCTTTGTAGTAGCTAGTATTCTTGTTTTTACTCTTCTGATTCTCTCCCCCATCCCACAGGTGTGGGGGGAGTGAGCGCCAAAAAGGACTGTCGTGATTTAGCCCCAGTCAGCAACCAAGCACCACGCAGCCGCTCGCTCACTCCCCCCTAGTGGGATGGTGGAGAGAATCAGAAGAATAAAAGTGAGGAAACTCATGGGTTGAGATGAAGACAGTTTAATAGGGAAAGAAAGAGCTGCGCACACAAGCAAAGCAAAACAAGGAATTAATTCACTGCTTCCCATGGGCAGGCAGGTGTTCAGCCATCTCCAGGAAAGCAGGGCTCCATCACGTGTAACGGTTACTTGGGAAGACAAACGTCATCACTCCCAATGTCCCCCCCCTTCCTTCTTCTTCCCCCATCTTTATATACCAAGCATGGCATCATATGGTGTGGGATATCCCTGTGGTCAGTTGGGGTCAGCTGTCCCGGCCGTGTCCCCTCCCAGCTTCCCGTGCACCCGGCACAGCACGGGAAGCTGAAAAAGACCTTGACTAGTGTAAGCGCTACTTAGCAACAACTAAAACATCTCCGCATTATCACCACTGCTTCAGCATAAATCCCAAACATAGCCCAGTACTGGATACTACAAAGAAAATCAACTCTATCCCAGGTGAAACCAGGACAACTACCTTTGCAGAGAATGGTCTAGGCCCAGTCATTTGAGCACTCCAATTATTAGCAGCAAGTTTAAGTTTATGCCTATCACATGATGCAGTTTACACCTCTTGGTTATCTATGTTGGTTGGCACTAGTCTGCTTGTGGGCCCACAGTGGAGTTTCCCTTGTGATCCTTCAATCCTATTTTTGCAACCCTAACTGGCCAGGTGAAGAAAGCTTTACCAAGGTAGAAGCATGGCTTCTTGCTGGCTAAAAGACCTGGTGCTCAAGGAACTTGATTTGTCTTCCTAAGGGGGCAATGATGTTTCCTGGTGTAGTGTCACTGGAAAATATAATCTCTGCAGAGGATTAGAAGAATCAGATGAATAACAAAACATTTTTCTCCAATTCCAGCTGAAATTAACAGCTCAAGAACTTTATAGTTCAGTATGTATTTCTGCTTCAGACTCAGTCTGCAAGTTAAATGAAGCTTGAAACTTGTTTACTCCCTGGTGAAAGCATTCCCACTGTGTAAGTGACAAATACTGTGAGTTTTTAACTTTCAGCTTGTGCTTCTAGTGGTAAAAGTTCACCCCATGAACCTTTTTCAAATAATGACACTTAATAAAAAGTGTAAAAATTCCAATTACATGTGCAATTATTGATGCAGGAGCAATTTGCTAATTCTGGTTTTCCAAGAAGAAACATTGGTTATTTTTTAGTTAAACAACATCCAACCCACTCCTCCCCAACCTTTTTTGGTTGAAAAATAGGACAAAGTAATTGGGGGGGGAGAGTTGGTGGTGTCCACAGAATTTATCTCTAAGTTGTGGTTTGTGATCCCTACACATTATAAAGTTCCTGCTACCAGCTATACCCTGGCAATTCAGTAACTGTAATATACCTATTGCCTCAGAAACAGAGTTTGAAGAATTGCTTTGATAGAAGTGGATAGCTGTCAGACTGTAAAATGACCTACACACAGAGAAATAGCTAGCTCATCCTAGCCCTTTTTCTTCTTTGGCAGCCTCTACTGCTGGTCTAATTTATGTAAGTGAATGCAGAGAAAAGAAAAAAGCTGTAAAGCTGCTTATTTACAGAGAGCATAATTCAAATAGTGTCACGAGAACTGCATTTCAATATTTGATACAGTGCATCCACTTGAGAGAAAAAACATTCAAAAAAGCCGTTTTTCTCTGTCTTAGGTACCAGCTCCACATAGCCACCAACTGCTGAAGACTGTTGTTTTGTTAGCTGTCCTCGTAATTTGAAGGTCACATGCGAGGAACAGGCATTCCCAGTTATACCCCACCACCTGAAGGTCCCTTGTTGACCAGCAAGAATCTCTAGCAGTAGACTGTTTAGTGCTGTCACTTTACTCTGAGATGACTTTCACTAGGTGCTACCCCAATACTTCATCTAGCATCCAACACTTAAAAGGATCCACTTCAGAGTATGGCCTCTGCAAGTGGCTGTGAAATAAATCAGCATTAATAATTAGACCTGACATTTATTTTGTTCTCCTCCTAGTTGTCTGACACTTCAGTAGCAGTTAGGTAATTTAACAAACACTGTGTGACACTTTTTTTACATGATACTGTAGGAACAACTGGGAAAATGAATCTGCCTTTAAATTATTTCAGAATGGGAGGAAGTCAAGCAGCCAGCCTGGTCGTTTAGATCTTAACAATCACATTAGTGGATCAGTGAAGAATTGAAATAACCACAACTTGAGTAAGTCAATTCATTCTTTTCAGTGAGCCTATTCTGTTCTCCCCGTCGTGAGGAAGCAAAGCTTTGCACTCTGCTCAGGAGACAGGGCTGAGCCATGGGTCTGGAATGGGGAAGCTAATCATCAGTGGAGAATATTCCAGTGCCTTTGGTGCACCTAGACATGTGGCACCTTCCCCTTTGCCTGCATTTCCCCTTTTAGTTTTTTTGGAAGACTCTTGATGCCCTGAAATAAGGTCTGTAGGACAGAGGAGTACAAGGTGGGTAACCAAAGAGGGATGAGCAACCCTGAGTTCCCCAGTGTCAAAGAGCCTGTTGTGGGCAGTAACTGCAGAGGGGAGAATGCACTGTGGTCTGGACTATCTCCTCATTTTGGTTTTGTCATCCCATACGCTTAGATAAACTTTAAATTTCTTTCGTGTTGACCATAGGTCACAGGAAGGAACCTGACCCAAATCCATAGCAATCGCATGGTCAAACCCAAGAACACAAGCAAGACATGCAAAATTCCCACTGTTCATGTTGCAAAAGGTAGGGCAACAAAAAAAAAAAAGGCATAAAAAGTCTGGGAGGCCTCCATGAGGCCTGCAGCAATATCCTAAGGTGCTCTTTGAAGGATGAGTCCCTGCCAGAGAGTCTGGGGCTTATGGAAAGTGTCCAGCCCTCTTCTGAGGGCAGTGCACGATGCCTCATCCATCTGGTGAAACAAAGGAACAAGGAGCAATAAGCAGGCAGAAAGACATCTTGTATTATTTATGATTTTCAGGAATGAATATTAAAAATGGAGCATTAATTTTCAGACTACAGTATAAAATCAGTTTAAGTCAAAGGTGAATCTGCCACATTAACTTGTCTTGCAGGGGATCCTTCTCAGTATTGGCCATTACTTTACGAGCTGCCTTAAGTACAGGGAGGAGAGGGAAGAAGGATTGCCATTCTCTAGTTTGACAATGAATGGACGTCCAGAAGACCAGCTAGGCACAGATCAGCTACTAAAATATGAGGATTAAGAAGGCCATAACCAGTCAGTAGCAGGGAATATACATTACCAATGCTTCAATTCATTTTGGTGCTTTTTATTTGGTACAAATAGGAAGGAAACCAAATCAATGTCTGTTTTCAGCTTGACAAATTTATACCTTGACTTGCTTGCAACTTACAGTTTGCTTTTAAAAGAAGTACACAGGCAACTGTACCAACAAACAGTCCAATTTGCTCTGTACAATGTTCTTAAGAGAGGAAACAAATGTACAAAAGTCACAGAAATCCTCTGCCTGGCTCAGAAGAAAATGCCTCACTCAGCAATTTATCTTCTTAAGCACACAAGCTGACACAGTTAGCTACAAAGATGTATTGTCACAGGATCCCCCCGGCACCCCAGAGTTTCTGTGCTCCAGTCCATCATGTTTGATTGTTTAAGCTTCATGGACCTTAGAGGTATGACTAGACAATACAGTCCAATGCTTTGTAAGGAGTCACAGATTAGGTACCTAAGAAAGGCTATTAAAAAGATCTTGTGGTAAGTAAGTGGAAAGTGTATTCCACTCATTCTGCTATTTGTCTCCTGTTTCATTTAGGGCAAATCTCTTTTCTATGCCTCAGTTTTGCCTCTTGTAACGAGTCACAGGGCCATTGTGAATATTAACTAGAGCTCATAAAGCTCCAGGGGAGTGTGGGTGCATGCATATATATGCACTCATACACACAAGCACACATGTATAAGCAGATTTCACTTAAAGATGCCCAATGCCATTATTTAACCAAATTTTAGCAAAGACTTAAGGTGAGTTCTTCTAGTGTTCTGTTGCTGTGGTTTTTCCAGTAGGCAGTGTAGGTGATGTGCATTATAAGGACATTTACTTCACTGTTAGTTGTAAGATTTTGCATTAAGCATGCTGTGCTTAAGGAGAGAGAAAACAGAAATTACATATATATGAAGTTTAATCCAACCACATAAATTGTATGTATATGTTCTTCCCACAAGATGTACTACACTAGTCTGAGATGCAAGCAGCGAGTTTGAAAGTAACAAGAAGAGTAAGCAGAAAATATCGTGTCATTAACTGGATTTCAAATAGAGAACCACAGAAAAATCCTAGAAGGTCATCTAGTACAGCCTCCTGCTCAGAGCAGGGCTTGTTTCAAAGCTAAATCAGATTGCTCAGGGCCTTGCCTGGGCTAGTTTTGAAGATCCAAGAGACCTCAGGGCAGTCTGCTGCAGGGCTGCATCACTCACACCCTCAAGAATTTTGAAGATTTTTTTCTTGTTTGTATCTCACAGTTTGCAACTTAGATCAGACTTCATTACTCAGTTCTTGATCAACATATCATTAAGATGTTAGTTTCTTTTATCAGTGAGTCAGTAGGGCTTTCTGGTACAGGGACACAAAACAAAGCATTGTTTTTTGAAAACAGTAATGGACCCAAATGCAGATGTCAGCCGCCAAAGTGAGTAAGAGTTATTCTTTGGCACAACTAACATAACGCTTTTAATGAAAGTAAATGTAGTTCAAGATCTGGCTCAGTGAGGCTTTTGAGTTTATGTTTACATGCTTAAGACTTAAGTTTTCTGTTAACTCACAGCCTCAGTCAGTAGCTCCAAGACTGATCTGTTCATCTCTTGAGATCTGGATTTGCTTTATGTTGTTTGGAAGTCTCATATATATGCCTACTGCATTTGTCATGCATTAACATACTTAGCATGAGTACATTTTCAAAAGCTGCAAGTTAATAGTATTAGTAAATGCCTTAAGTATGTAACGTTGCTGACCTTCAGATGTTTCTATTCAGTTTTATAAGACTATGCCACTAAGAACGTTTTTAAAAATCAAGATTCCTCTTAAATTTTAAAAAAATCATGATACATTGCTGTGATTGTGACCTTCACATTATTGTAGTGCTGAACGATCTTTGTCCCAGAGAAGTGGAGATTTTATCAAAAGTGTAAGTTGAAGGACAAAAAAAGAAATTGTCTTGGGTTGATCAGCTTATTCATACCAAAGACAAAAAGTAAAAATCAAATTGTATCACTATACCATTTTGTCCTAAGGACAAAGGACACCTGTGTAGAAGCTGGTTGTACTGTACCAGCCTTCCCATTTGTTGCTGCATTAAAAGTGGACAATTGAATAAAATCTGCTATTAGAAAATGGTCTGTTGGCATTAAAACAAAAAATCAGCAATTTTTTCACTCTTTGCTAAAGCTATACTATTGATCATGCAAATGGTTCCCTGACTTGGAAAATAATTTTCATTTTGCCTATCTTAATTGAAATCCTCTCCCTGAGAGTAGGCACATTTCCACCACAATTGGTCATTTTTAAAACAGACACAATGAAGTGTTTTCCTTCTGTGTTAATATTGCCCTCATGATGCTTTAATTTTTAATTTCTCCAGTGCTACTCTGCCTTTTCAACAGGCATCTTAGGTCATTAGCAAACATGATGGGATAATCAGTAATGTAGGAAGCAAAAGACAACCTTCTGCTGGAGGCTAGGTCACCCCTATATTGTTAACGATAGCAAAGCAGTCAAAGGCTTTTTTTCACTTTGGAAAACAGTGCTGAGCATTCAAGTTGTTGTGATGAGGAAATAAAACTCACTGGAAAGCTGGGAGTCCGTTCCTCACATAACCTCTACCCTTTTGCCCTGCCGCAGTAATGCAAAAGGACCACAGATCTGCCTACAGGAGAACTGAACAAATTTGGAGTGTGGTGTGGCAGGAGATAGCACTTAACCAGAGCACTGCTGCAGCCTGGCAAACCCTGTGCTGAGTGTTATTTCTGTGGGACTGATCCAGTTTGTGCTGGGGGATTAGGCCAGCCCTGAGGAAGCAGAGAAGCACAAAGGTTGTACAGTTGCTCAGTTCCTTCCCTCACAGCTGGGACCTGCGCCAAGAACAGGCGAGTCCCAAGGATGCGTGCCGTCTCCTTCCCTCCTCCCTGCAGCAGCTGTGCACTCCAGCACCCAAATAAATCTTAATCACTCCATGGTGGCTCTTTTGTTCAACTGTTTTTAAACTTGGAGACCTATTTATGCAGTCAAGTTAACACAGGACTTGGGGCTTGAGTCTGCATTGTTGTCTGCTTTGTGCGGTAATTTAATGGGCATGCCAAATGGCAGTCAAACAGCACTAAACCCTGACCAACTTTTCCTATCTTTTGTGTACAGACAAGTGATTGTACACGAGGCAAAGCAGAATAGCTTGCTTGATGTAAAACAAGCTGCAGATTTTGCCATATTGTTGTCATTTCCATCCTATCTACAATTAATTAAAATTTACTTCATGCAACTAAAAAAGGAGAGGCACAAAGTAAGATATATGTGAGATTACACCCAGGCATCACAATCAACATTATGTGTAGCATTGTGCATACTTTAGGCAGAACAAATTTTTTTTCCTGAATATTCATGAAAGTTTGCCCTGTTTGCAACAAAATCAAAGCAAGGCTATTTGCTCTGGATAAAGGGGAAAATGGAATGTCGCAGATTACAACACGAAATATCATGTATTAGGAATATTTTTTTAATGGATCCTACTTCAGAGTTAGATGTCATTTCCATTATATCGATGCAACAGCATAAGTATATAATTTTCTGTGTATGAGACGCTACAAGTGTGATATCTTTTGCCCAGAGTCTGGAGCACAGCCATTCCTCAAACATCCACAGAAAACCTGGAACTCTGGGGCTGCAACCTGGTTTCCTCAAAGTAGCAGCTTTACAGCCACGGTAATAGCCTGAAAGTAACAGTCAACTAAACTCAGCAGGACACATTTTAGAGAGGAGAAGCCTACAGGACCAGAATAGCCTAAATGGTAATGGTAATGAAGAGATTATTAAGATGAATCAGTTAAATCTCACAGCAAAAGTTTTCCATCTTACTTAATTGCCGGGTAGCTTGTTGACTAGTCTGTGCAGAATACAACACAGTGTTTGCACAAGTGGGAAATGTCTATCACGCTGTAGAGGTCTGGAGTGTATTACTTATTTAATAACAATTTAATCTTCTTGATTTGATGGGCTTTGTCACAATTATATCAGCTTAAGAAACCAGTGAAGCTTTGAGGTCACACCTTGAGTTAGAATATCCTTCAGCTTCAAGGGAAATTTCCATCTGCCTTTAAGAAGAAAAGAAGTTTTGCTCTGCTTTTTGGGCTGAGCAATCCATTGTTAGCACACAGTGTCGGACACCAGATGGGATTCTCTTACTTGAAATTATGCAAAGAAAACACATATGACATATTTAAATAGTGACATTCTAAAATTCAACCTGCCTTGAGTGAAAGATGGCATCTTCGTAGTTTTAAATATTTGGGAAGAATTATCCATGTTACTTTAAAAAAAATAAAAAACCATGGAAGCAACATTTTATCTTCTGCTGCATTCAGACGCACTGCTGTCCATCAGTATTGTTGTGAGACATGAGCTGATTTTGAGGATATGTCGGCTAAATAAGCAGAAAGAACCATGTTAGTTCAGGGTTTCAAAAAAAACCCTATACTGGAATATAAAGACCCATGAAACAGAAGAGCATGTGATTAGTTTAAGGAAAGGATATGATTTAATTTTGGTAATGTAAAAGAGTATAAACATTTAATGGAAGAAAAATAATAAATATAAGAAGCCACCAGCAGGAGCAAGGAAATTTGCACAGATATATGGCTGTTTTACAGCTTTTATTTTCTGTGTTATACATCCACCAGAGGCTAAAACTATGACAACAGAGATGCCTTGCTTATGAAACATCATTGTGTCCACTACAGAGGGCAACATGATAAAGCCCAGTCAGGCAGTCTGTCACCCAGCTTGCAGTCAGTGAAATATAACATTGTCAGAGGGCAAGCCAATAAAGAAATAAAGCCAGAGAGACAATGTTTTTCTGGCCTATGACCACCATTTTAGTTATGTTAATCAAACAAATTAAATGCAAGAAAATCTACTTAAAAGGCAATATTATGTTCCAGCTGCCAAAAAAAAATCAGGAAATGGCAGTTTGATGCTGCTTCCAAAAGCAACTCTTCATGTACATGTGCGCACACACACACACACACACACAGAATGGTTAGTTCACCCTCAGAAGTAATGTTGAGTTTTCCATTTAAGGGGAGCCAAACATAAAAGCGAGTGAATGAGTGGTGTTAGACCAGCTGGAACTATGTTTTTCTCACTCTGGTCCTTTTTAATTTGTTCTTTTATATTGCATTAATATCCTCTTTTCCTCCTTAACAAAAAGGGGAAAGAAAATCAGGAGATAGTAAGTTCCCAGTTTAGCATTTCCATTGTCTTTCACGTTAATGACTTTTCCCAGGCTCATGGCTGCACCTCATGCTACTGGGCAGCCTATAATAATTCCACTGAACAACTAGCTGTTACACTTGAGTATTAAGCTGTAGGCTTAATTCTGCATAAGACAATAGATCCATATTAGACTATCTTCTTTTTCCACTATAGACCACGCATTCAAAAATATTTTGTCTATATAGAAATTAATATATAAGGTTTCTTTCCTGTGATTGAGATAAACATTTGTTTCTATGTTTCTATGGCACAGGAATCCCCAACAGCTAATTGCAATAAGGAGGCAATCTTATCTCACTTTCTACTATTTCAATTATAGAATATGTTTTAAAGGCATTAAATGATTGTTTTATCTAATTAGAATTGGACCATTCTTCCTATACTTGTAGATTTTTATCTAAGTGCCTTTTCTGTACCAGCACAATTCTCTTGTGATTACATGTCTTTCTTAGACAAGCTGAAAGGGGGTCATGTCACTAAACTGAGATTTTACTTATTTAACAGAAAGTTTTTGGGTCCTGAAACTGGTAATGACAAAGGCCAAGCATGGTGCCACAAAGCTGAATAAAAACCAGCTTCTCCAGGCAGTTTCCTGCTCAAATAATTCAAACATGACAAATAGGGCATTGAAGCAGAAAGTCTATGAGCTGTTTTACTACTGCAAAGCTGAACCCCTCAGGTAGGCTGTGGTTGTGCTCTCCTCCTCACAGAGCAGGGTGGGTGTCCCCTGACAGGTGGGAAGTGTGTGTGATGGGTTTCCACATAAAAAACATGCCAGTTCAGCTAAATGGTGCAAAACTATTTGTGGTCCCTGGTGTTGCTATTTATTTTGGTTGTGTTTAAACCTGCCCCAAACTGGCTGAACTAATAAATATGTTCAGCCAAAATAAGCCTGACTGAAACCCAAAATGCATGTGTCCAGACTGATTTATCCACCTAATTACAGTACAGACAGAAAGAACCAAATGAACTCATCACAAGGGAAGGTTAGAGTGAGCATGTAGATCTTTGGCTCACCACAGTATGGCTACACGCAACCTCAGCTTTGGGGCTTCAGTGGCCCTCAGCCCTTCAGCAGCAGCTTGGGAAATGTCTGAACCAGTGATTGCAACTATTGTCCACCTCCTGAGCAATAAATCTTCCAGCATTATTATTTTTTAGTTACTAAGATATGTGGTGAAAAAGATCAATTCCTGAACAACTAGCTAAGCATGCCATCAAAGATACAAACATAATGGTAGCATTGGTTGTGTTAGCATCACACTCCGTGACTGGCGGCCAACAGGGTATGAAACATAGGTTCCCATGACTGACTCCACACAGCAAGTGTAATTTCAGGTGACTTCATTAGATTCTGTTAAAACAACCCTGGAAAGCTGCAGAGATGCAGTGACTGGTTTGGAGCTTGGCACACCACTAGATGAAGGCAGGAGATGCCAGCACCTGGGTGACTTCCCTGCAGGTGCACATGGGGCTTAGGGCTTTCCATGCTGTTTCCAGCAGGCAGGTGACCTGAAAGAGGCACTTCTGTTTCCCTCAGCTGCTCAGGGAAAACACGCAGTCCCCAGGGGTTACATGAGAAAGCACAGTGCAAGTGGTGAGATTTAAAACCTCTGCCATGGCTCTTTCAATTAGACCCAAGGAACATTACACTTAGTGGGCAGGGAAGTAATAAACCTGCCCTCGGTGGCTATTTGGTCTTCTGTCTTTCTGTCTGGCAGGTAGTCGACTGGGGAAAATTACACCAAATTTGACATGGTTGTACACCCAGGACAGCTTTTAAGGTTTCTGTCTTAATTGAACTTCCTCAGGTTATGAAGAATGATGAGCCTCTGACTTTTTCAGCCTATTGCTAAACCATAGCTTGTCCATGTGTATTGGGTTTGCATGGTAAGGTTTGGGCAGCAGGGGGGCTGCAGGGGTGGCTTCTGTGAGGAGCTACTAGAAACTTCCCCTGTGTCTGACAGAGCCAAGGCCAGCCGGCTCCAGGACCGACAGACCCGCCGCTGGCCAAGGCCGAGCCCATCAGCAATGGTGGTGGTGCCTCTGGGATAACAGATTTAAGAAGGGGGGGAAAATAAAACCCTGCGCAGTTGCAGCCAGAGACAGGAGTGAGAATATGTGAGAGAAACAACCCTGCAGACCCCAAGGCCAGTGAAGAAGGAGGGGGAGGAGGTGCTCCAGGCGCTGGAGCAGATTCCCCTGCAGCCTGTGGTGAAGACCACGGTGAGGCAGGCTGTCCCCCTGCAGCCCATGGAGGTCCATGGTGGAGCAGATATTCATCTGCAGCCTGGGGAGGACCCCACGGCACAGCAGGTGGGTGCCTGGAGGAGGCTGTGACCCTGTGGGAAGCCCACACTGCAGCAGCTCCTGGCAGGACCTGTGGGCCCGTGGAGAGATGAGCCCACGCTGGAGCAGGTTTGCTGGCAGGACTTGTGACCCCATGGGGGACCCACGCTGGAGCAGTCTGTTCCTGAAGGACTGCACCCCGTGGAAGGGACCCACGCTGGAGCGGTTCATGAAGAACTGCAACCCATGGGAAGAACCCACGCTGGAGATGTTCATGGAGGACTGTCTCCTGTGGGACGGACCCCACATCGGAGCAGGGGAAGAGTGAGAGGAGTCCTCCTCCTGAGGAGGAAGGAGCAGAGATGAAGTGCGATGAACTGACCACAACCCCCATTCCCCGTCCCCCTGCGCTGCTGGCAGGGGGGAAGTAAGAATGGAGGGGTGGGGGGAAGGTGTTTTAAGATTTAGTTTTTATTTTCTCAATACCTTGCTCTGATTTGATTGTTCATTAATTAAACTAATTTTTCCAAGTCCGCTCGGTTTTGCCCATGACAGTAATTGCTGAGTGATACCCCTGTCCTTATATCGACCCACGAGCCTTTCATTATATTTTCTCTCCCCGTGTCCTCCTGAGGAGGGGAGTGATAGAGCAGCTTTGGTGGGCACCGGACGTCCAACCAGGGTCGAACCACCATGCCATGTTAAGTCTAGGCCTTTCAGAAACCTTTACACCATTAATTAATTCTACTCTCCCCTAGCCTTTCAGCCATACTTTCCATATTCTCTCATTTCCAGTCTGACCAACACAGTAGTTGCTTTCAGGGAATGTAGTCTTTAATTAGTCAACTTACGAGCAGATGTTTTCTGCAGGCTGTAATTTCTTGTCATTTTCCTTAGAAGAAGACATTTTCCTTAGAAAAGAATTTAAGGCTGGTAAAAATTCAAGTGGTAGCCGTAAAAACTAGTCACTTCCTTTGTTCACAAACTTCATCTCATTGCTCCAGTTATGTGATTTGTCAGCCAGACCTTTGGGGTCTCTGCTGTGAGTGCCCATTAGTACACCTTCTGATGAACACTGGACTGTTGAAGCACATTCACAAATAAAAGAAATGAGACACCACAGTAGTAGCAATAATAATATTTTTTGCTGCACTATTGACCATAGTGAAAACTGGAGCAGAAAAAAGGAACATAGATTTCCAAAGCTTGTAATGAGTCCTTTAAACTGTTTGCCCTCCTCTGCAGATCATAATTTTACAGCTATTTACACACAGAATTGAAATATATTTATATATCCCTAGTTAAAGATTTATTAGTGTTAAGAAAGCACAGTAAGCCCCTGTTCCTTAGCTGAGTTTCTTCTAGGTGTTACCATGAAATAACAGCTGATGAAAAACAACTCTTCTGATCTTGAAACATAGCTTTATAGATGCGTCACCTGCAAGACCATCTAGGGTCCCAATGAATGTTATGGCTGACTCTCAGTATAAGGTTACAGCCTGTGGCTGCCGAAGAAAGCAAAGAAATACTATACAGCACTTGTATAGATCTATTTTTAAAGTTATTGTGCAGTTTTGTTTACCACATATTTATATAGCCACTAAACTTCATACCTATTTCCTTGCCCAAATCAATCAATCAATCAATCCAAATTATGTATATATCTATTGGACTTTTTGTGTAGCATTGCAAGTTCAGCCTTTCACTGCTGTGTAAAAATAATAATAAATAATGATTGGAAATCTGTGCCACATCTCCAGCATGTGTAGCCTCGGAGAGGCAAGGTCCAGTGTCTTCACTCACTGCTGGCTGTCTGCAAGGGCGGTAGATCTGGGCACCAGGATTGAACTGTTGTGGTTCAAACTGGTGGAAACAGCAGTGAGAATCTGAGCACTAGTGGCTGCATGAAATACTAGGTGCTAATGTCATAGGCTGGATCTGCTTTAGTGATACAACCTAAAACAAAACTTGTGGTCTGTAAAATCTGTCTGTCTGGGGTAGAATCTTAGAATCATAGAATGGTTTAGGTTGGAAGGGACCTTTAGAGGTCATCTAGCCCAACCCCCCTGCAGGGAGCAGGGACAGCTTCAGCTAGAGCAGGTTGCTCAGAGCCCCGTCCAACCTGACCTTGGATGTCTCTAGGGATGGGGCATCTACCACCTCTCTGGGCAACCTGTTCCGGTGTCTCACCACCCTCACTGTAACAAACTTCTTCCTTGTATCCAGTCTAAATCTACCCTCCTTTAGTTTAAAACGGTTGCCCCTTGTCCTGTCACAACAGGCCTCACTAAAGAGATCATCCCCATCCTTCCTATAGTCCCCCTTTAAGTACTGAAAGGCCGCAATAAGGTCTCCCTGCAGCCTTGTCTTCTCCAGGCTGAACAACCCCAACTCTCTCAGCCTGTCTTCACAGGAGAGATGCTCCAGCCCCCTGATCATCTTCATGGTCCTCCTCTGGACCTGCTCCAACAGGTCCATGTCCTTTCTGTGTTGGGGGCTCCAGAGCTGGATGCAGCACTGCAGGTGGGGTCTCACCAGAGCAGAGCAGAGGGGCAGAATCCCCTCCCTCGCCCTGCTGGCCACACTGCTTTTGATGCAGCCCAGGATACGGTTGGCTTTCTGGGCTGCAAGCGCACATTGTTGGCTCATGTCCAGCTTTTTGCTCACCCGTACCCCCAAGTCCTTCTCCGCAGGGCTGCTCTCAATCCCTTCATCCTGCAGCTGCTATTGATACTGGGGGTTGCCCCAACCCAGGTGCAGGACCTTGCACTTGGCCTTGTTGAACCTCATGAGGATTACATGGGCCCACATCTCCAGCTTGTACAGGTCTCGCTGGATGACATCCCATCCCTCAGGTGTGTCAACTGAACCGCTCAGCTTGGTGTCATCTGCAAACTTGCTGAGGGTGTGCTCGATCTCACTGTCTCTGTTGTTGATGAAGATATTAAACAGTACTGGTCCCAGTATGGACCCCTGAGGGATGCCACTCATCACCGGTCTCCATCTGGACATTGAGCCATTCACCACTACCCTCTGGATGTGACCATCCAGCCAGTTCCTTATCCACCGAACAGTCCACCCATCAAATCCATATCTCTCCAGTTTAGAGAGGAGGGTGCTGTGGGGAACTATGTCAAAGGCCTTACAGAAGTCCAGATAGATGGCATCCATAGCACTTCCCTTGTCCACTGATGTAGTCACTCCATCATAGAAGGCCACTAGGTTGGTCAGGCAGGACTTGCCTTTGCTGAAGCCATGCCGGCTAGTCACTTAGCAGCTGGTGGCCTTTTCCATTCCCACTAGCAGCTAACAGAGGACTGGAAAACACAGGAGGTACTTTTTCCTCTCTTTCATTTCCCTTTCTTGCCAGTCCTTTTATGCTTTAATTAGGTTCAATAATGTGTCCAAACAGTCCCTGAATGGGAGATCTCACATGAGTAATTCACATTTGAGAAAGGCATGCAGAAGGCAAGCCAGCAGGGAACTCCTGCCCCAGCGACCAGGGTCAGAGTTCAACTTTTACACCCACAGCAAGTAGAGGAAATTACAGTCTCAGCTGAGAAATCACACTGGAATTCCTGTTAATAGAAAATGAAGTTATATCCTTGGGCACTTTGTAGTAGGGCACAGATGCTTTTCCTGCCCAATTTGGCAATGATCATTACAGTCCTCCTCAATAAAAATGATTGGTATTTAATTGGCTATAGTCACATCCTGTCACTTTAATGTTGCTGTGTGGTCTGTGTGGCCACTGTATGATTTTATTTGGGGCATGTCTGAAGTATGTAAAATTGAAGGGGGTCTCTTCAAAGCAGAAAACAATAATTAGATAGTTAGGACAGGTTGACAACATTGTACCTATCACACATTAGCAGGGAAAGTGAATACAAGAATGTCATCTTTACTTCTATGTTATTGATATTTTAGCATAGCCCAAAGCTGCCATAAAAGTAAGGGCTGTATTGTAGTAAATAATGGGTAGGAACAGGAAAAATTATTCTACCCTAAAGAATTTTCAGTCCATTGGGAACAGAGTGTAATGCAATAAATAACATTCAGGCAAACTATACAATCATAACACTCTTGAAGAAAATGTTTGTTTTATTATCATAACAGCCATGATCTCCATACTCAGGACTAGATCTATTAACTGGCCTGCATATCACAATCCTTAGAGCCACAAAGCTAAACCTTCAGACATCATTCCAAAAACCAGAACTCTGAGCAGTTCTGAAAGACCTCCTCTGAAAAGAGGGGGAGAAGGGGAGAGCTGGGTGTCTGTGTTAGGATTTCCCCAGCCTACCTTCCCTCAGCAAAAACATGATGACTATAGTGCCTCTGAAATTTTGCAGACTTCTGGTAATGTTTAAAGTGCCATAGGCATAGGTTAGCATATATTTGGTCAAAATGTAACAGGGAAAATGGGAACCAAAGCAGCCATGCTATACAGGGAATCATCAGAAAAAAAAAAAAAAAAAAAAAAAAAGTTGAAAAAGAATTTTTGAGCTCCAGGCCAAATAATTCCAGAGCAAAGTCATATAATGGATTTGCCATATTGGATTGATGCATCTGTACTATAATGAGCAGAACTGGTAATAAACTAACGGCTGGGTACTTGTTTGAGAATGTGTCTCATAATCATCTGCTGTGAAAGCCAAGACTCCTACCTGCAGGTGCAGCTCTGGGAAGGGAAGATCCTCTCTTCCCTTTTGTGATGGAGTCTCTGGAGCTTGGAATAGATTTGCCCTTGAAGGACTGACCACCTACTGATGTTACTTAGACTTAAGAACATAAGATTTGTTGTTAAGCTTTCTGGGGATATACTAAGGTCATAGATGCTGTATGCCACACAGTATTTTCTTAATGGATTATTTTTATTGCATTATTCCTTATACATTTTCTGTCTACCCTGCTACTATTGTCTGTAAAGTTCTTTTAGTCCCCCATTTGACACGATTGATTTCATAGGTACCAAGTGCTCCACGTCTTCATTCTTTGAACCAAAAACTGTCTAGTAGGAAACTCCACAGATGGGCTTGTCTTATGCCCAGCCCACCCCTTTCTCAGGATTGACCTTTTTCTTCTGCTTGAAAATCTCAGCCTTCAAAACTCTTCCAACATTAGACACCTTTTTTGTTTGTTTGTTTTGTTTTTTAAATCTGAGGGGAAGATAGAAAACAGTTCTTTCCTCCCCACAGCCCAAAACTCTCCTCATTCTCTGAACTTCCCAATGGTTAGCTCATATGTATTCTATGAAACCAATACCAAGGACATGGCTGAGGGGGCTCAGTTTGCTCATTTTTGCCTACTGAGTGTGCCTACAATCTGGTAGTATCTTCCTGTTACCACGGATGTGCAAAGCAGAGTGTACCAGCTGTCCTGGGAAAATGAGATTGGGTACAGAAGTGTCAACAGCTCTATTAGGATCTGGTTTCTGGAATGTATGCAGGGTGGAAGAAAAAGGCAAAGTTTTGGTTGGCCGATGTTCATATTTGTATTTTTTCACAAACGTTTAGATGGTCTATACAAAGGCCTCTGAATTCTTTTAAGGCTTTCTCCTTCAGGGTAGTGCTGCTGATCTTTAAAGCAGGAGTTCCATTAGAGGGCTAAAAGTAGAAATATTTACTATCTAAGGTAGAAATACCCTAATGCAGTGGAAATAATTGCTATTCATACCAATTTTGTATTAATCATTTTTTCTCGTCTGAGTATTACTAAATTACCATCACCACTAAGAAAACTGTGAAAAAGCTCCAAGAGAACAAAAAACCCAATGAGAAATGTCTGCCTCATTTGGCTGGAGTTTTAACATTATCCTTGATTTCAGGTTTATAACTGGTAGAAAAGTTGCAATAATTCATTTAAAATCTCTTATATTCTACGCTAAATTTCTGTCAGATTTCTAAGACTGCACAAATGGACTAACCCAGTACCTACATTGACCTATAGTTATACATTGCATTGTATATATAATTTAAGATCCCTCAGAGTTTTTAAACTGTTTTCCCCCATCCCCAAGAGCAGTGGCTACATCATGAGCACCCTGGCCAAACTCCATACGATATTCAGAAAATGTAGATGCACCGTACAGTCCCACAAGGGCCCCATGTTCTTATTAATTTCCTGCTTTACTCTGCTTTATTGTGCAGTGTCAAGGAGCTGAATAGGTGCTCTCTGCCAGCTGGAGACAGCTGTGATTCTGTGATGAATGAAGCAATCCATACACTGTGGGAGCCTGAGTTTACTGGATGATATCCTCAGTTGATGTAAATTAGCTTGAGCCCATTAAACTTAACAGAGTAGTGCTGATTTACTCACTGGAAAAATGGAGATGTTGGTTACTGTGGAATGTGGCTCTCAGTAGTTCATTAATGAGGTCTAATGTCATCATATTTTTATACCTCACAGAAACCAGATTTGAATAACTCACAGTCATTTAGCTGCCCTGAGAGAAAAAGGGCTATAAAGTGTGCCATACTAACCTCTTGTCTATGGAACTGTTGATTCAAACTTGGATGCTGCAAGTGAAGAAAGCGTGGTAATGTCAAATTCTGCATATCCATCCAGTTCTCAAGGGAGCTAAAAAAATGTACACACATTCAAGGACTTTCCACCACACTATTTACAGCCAAAAAATTTCTTTCTCAGAGGACAGGAGACTTGAGGAGAAGATGCCAGCTGAGGTCCTCCAGCTGACATCAACATTTACTGGAATCCTTATTGTCTTCAACAAGCTTATTATTAAATGTTAATGATATATCCAAAGATTGCTCAGTGCTATACCAGCCATAAATGTTCTTCAGATTATCTTTGCCCTACATATCCTGTCAGTATTCACTCTCAATTCCAGATTACATTGAGAAATTTCACATTTTGGCCCAAGCAGACATGAGTTATGACTGGGAATCATTATACCTCAAGAGTTACTGCATTTTCAATCTCGTGCCAAGCAGATAATTGTAGCAGGATATTGTGAGTAAACTGCTAGGGTAAGTACTGTATTGTTGTTCTCTTCTCTGAATCCTTCATGAATGCAAAACCAAAATCAGAAATACTTCCACTGTCACAGTTTGAGTCCCTGAACAGATTGCTACTCTCAGAAGTGAAATCAAATACAGTAAACTGAAAGCACTTCTGATTCCCTCTTACCCTGGGGCACACAAATGACAAGTGTGCACCTGCGATGGGAGGCACGGATCACTCTACTTTTTTTCAGTTTTGCTTTTTGAAATGCATTCTGCCTTTTCTCCCATATTTCATCAGTCAAAAAAATCTGAAGCTTATTTTGCTCTTTAAGCCATAATTTGATTAGAGTTAGGTGGCTAAAGATGACTTTATAGTGGGAGTGTGGGCTGATAAACTGGCTCTTTGTTCAAGAGCAAATTTCATTCCTGCACAATGGCCTCTGTTATTTTTCAGGTGTAGAGTGATGAAGGCACATCCTCTTATGAATTACTTATTTCATCATGAGGTGTGCTGAAATAAAACACTTTTTTTTTTTTTAAAGCCTGAAATTCAGAGGGGAACATTATGCAAAAGTCCTAAAACTGTCTTTTGTTTCTCCAGCAGTTCATTTCATTGTGTCATTCTAGTAACAGGTTCTCAGTGTGATGGTGAATGAGTTGTTACATATTTAGGTTATGTGCTGCAAGAAGGAGGAAGGGCCATCTGGAGTCTCATGATAGCCAGCTCCTATGAGAGTACTTCATCTTGGCTGTTGAATCAGCAGTACATACAGTAACTGACAAGATGGCAGACTAAGATAATGCAAGACATTGTGCTTCATTTTTCTGGACTGCTGCATGGCTTAGGTTTTACACACCTGCAGATGTTTTACCTAATCATGTAAGTGTTTTAAAACCATTTGGGAGAACTGTGTTCTCAGTGCAACAAGTGAAAAATGCCTTAACAAGGACAAGTTGCATTCTCACAATTACATTCTGAAGTTCTTATTCCAGATGTGCCTGTAAAACATCTCCTCTAACCCAGGGAGCAATACTCAGGCATAAATCAGCTTTACTGGGCAAAGGCAAAGGCAAAGGCAAAGGCAAAGGGGTTCCCTTACCTTCCATTTTCTCAAGCAGTAACAGCTGCAGGCTACCAGCCTTAGGACAATTTTAAGTTGTGCAGACTGTGAAATGTTTCCTTAGCAGACGAATATGCTCCACTTCCTGTTTAAACTAACTCTTTATAACCTTTCACGTGACATTGTTGCTGACTACAGGATTGCAGCATACTATACATTCAAAAGTCAGAAATGACAGAAATTGAGCTGGCAACATTGCATGAGTACCAAATACAGAAGAGAATGTGTGCTGCAACACTTAGCTACTTAACCATTTCTCTCTACATTTTTATTTGCATTGTCTTATACTTAGGAACCCCAAACATTTACCCAAATCCCCTTGATTTTATAAATACCGAACAGCAAGACTGTTTCTGCCCTCATAACTTCCTGTCTATGGGCAAATTACACAGAACAGATATAGCAGATGGACAGGGTCACCACACAAGGAGAAAATATCAGTTGTGCCAGGGCACATCAGAGGTCCCTCCAGCCCATTGTCTGGTCCCTGGCAGTGGCCATCTGCAGGTGCCTAGAGAGAATTTAAGGACATTATATAGCGATACTTTGCCAGAATAGTCAACCAATCTTTACTGATTGCTAGGTCAAGGACTTTCTCACTTAAATGCAGTCTCTTCTTTTATAATGGTCCTTCATATTTTCTTCTAGAAAGTCATCTAGTCCCATTTATGAGCCCTGAAAATTTTAACATCCACACCATCTTTGGGTGAGGGTCTTCACAGCCTTACAAGCTGTTGTGCAAAGAACCTCTGCATTTTCATTTGTTGCCCATAACTCTGGAAAAAAATCTCTGAGCATTCCACACTTATCATCACTGCACCATGCACAATCATGTCATCATCCCACCACCTCAGCCATCTCCTCCTCAGGCTGAGAGCTGTTGCTGATTTAGCCACTCCTAAGGAGCAAGATATGCAGTATTCCTTCATGCAGACAATATGGTCCACATGAGAGCACAGCAGCTGCCTTGCCCCAAATCTAGACTACCTGGGACATGTTAGGCTGATTTACTTAAGGCCTGCACAGACCATCAGTCAGGACATGTGTGAACCCTCAGCTCTGTCTGTCACCATCCATTACACAACACACAGGTGTGTGTGCATGCAGTTGTACATGTGGCAGGAAGGAGCAGCTCCATAGATTGCAGCAGGCTGGACCGTACACTCAGGGCAGATTATCCCCCAGGGGTAACACAGAGGTGGGTGACGGCAGCTGTGGGCAGGGGCAAGACCATCCCCATCAAGCCCATCCATGACAACTGGCAGCACAATCCAGAGCTGTATCAGCACTCAATGGATAACAGGGGTTTAGGGTCAGCTGTGAGCAGGGCTTTTAGTGGAGTCTGCCACTGAAGTTGAATTTCTCCACGGAAGCTGAGAGAAGGGGATTAGCAACAGAGCAATTTGAATTTCTCATCTTGGTGTGCCAGAACACCCTTAGTCTCACACCCAGCAACCTGACTCAGCCTTTGCTCAGCCCCATAGCCAAGATGCAGACCTGCCCCACAACTCAGCCATGCCAAGTCATGCCCAAAGCTGGCTCTTTCCTACCTATTGATATTTACACTCATGTTCTCACATACTGCTTGCAGCTGGGGAAACTGCAAGGTCTTGCTTTTTAACCATCTTGCTGAATTTGCTAAGGCAGGGAGCAAGACTATGTCTGGTCTCATCAACATACTAAATATTATGCTTATCGCACAGAGAGCAGCAATAACTCCAGGGTGATTAATTACCTAAGGTATTCCAGCTCTCAGAAACACAGTAAACAATTAATATAATTTAACTTTACAGCTTACACAACAAATTAAAATACAGAAAAAAATCCATTTTTTCAGTTCATTAGACAGGACATAAACTCTCCTGTGAGCAGGCCTGATAAATGGAATTTCCCTTTAGGGCATTACTGATGAAAAATGACAAGCGTAATATTTCTATCTAGCACTTTGCTGAGATTCTGTCAGCAAATCCCCAAACCTTGTAGTTCCAAACTACTCTGAGGGAGATTTTATCTTTCAAGGCTCTTATTAGGAGCTTCTTCCCTCCTAAAATATACTGGGGTTCTGACATTATGGGGTTGTCCCTGGAAATGTTCTAAAAAACATGAGGAATTGCTCTTCCTTAGGATTCCAAGTCTAGTTCATTAAAAATAAGATTTTGGTCTCGCGGGTAGATAAATGTACTGTGCAAACTTTATGCTGAAGAGCAGAAAATTCTTCAGCTGAACTGACTTTTTATGCCATAAAAAGCCAATGATTCTATCCATCTAAATCATCTGTTTATTTATACCTCCAGTCACCATGGTGTCCAGTGACAACCACCGGGAAAAACACAAAACCAGCTCTTGGTTTGTCAGTCATCATTATCAGCATCTATAAGCCACTGGATCCTGTCTGCATTGCTCATGCAAGTAACCTCTACAGCTCTCAGGGTGCTGCACCTGCAGACTGAATGCACAGTACTCACTTCAAACGAGAGACAACATGCAATGCTGAATCCTTAAATCCTTCCTCCACTGGATTCTTTCGTTATCGTTTGTTTTTAAGGTGGAACTCCATTGGGGCCTTGCATAGGCAAAAGGCTAAAAAAGGATTTGTCTGTCAGTGACCTATTAACATCTATTACTACACGTCTCATACTGAGTATTATGGCATCAATTCATCTTAAATGAACTAAAAATCCATCATCCCAGATTCTCCATCAGTATAACTTGTTAGAGCTACAGCTAAAGCTGCATTCCCTTCTAGTATGCACAATATCATATTGATTTATGTTGATTTATTGGATAGAGGATCAAGCTTGCAGATTTGTTTCTGCTACCACAGCTGAGTAGGGCGGCAGCTTTAGCTTGCCTAAGCCCAATCAAGAATGGACAATACGTGCTTCAAATTAAGCTGAGGCTCAGGTAGCAGTCTAACGCACCTGCTTTACATTACCAAATTAGTTAGCTCGTTCCCTCCATGCTAATCTGGCTCACTCTACTGGCCCATTGCACCCTGGGTTATGGACCAAGCTACCCCTGCCCACCCTGAGGGGTACTCAGGGATATAGCAACAGCCACACAAACTTGATGCCAACCTCCCAGAGACACCTTAGAGTGGTGGTCTGGGCAGGGTGCAGGTTAGGACTGTGATGGTGCTGCTCTCTGGGGAGCAGAAGGCTGTGGGTCCTGTGCTGTTGCTGCTGGAGGGAGATGGTGGTTGTGCAGCTGAAGGGGCAGGTCCCCCTCTGCTTGCCTCGCAGGCCCTGGCACTTTAACTCCCTCCCTAGTGCCTTGTAACTTGGACACTTAAATTAAGCAGACTGATTTATGCCATCTGTTCTTAAATGTATTATGTGTGGGTGTGTCTTTCTTCAATTTATAAATTAGGCTGAAGTCAAGTAAACAGTATACTTCGTATGCTGCTTCACTTCCTAAATTTGCTATAATGTCTTTTCTGCAATCATTAAAGTTTAGTCCCTCTGGACTTACGCTAGCCTAGGATGAGTATTCAATTGCTCATACCTGAAGAGACAAAAAAAGCAGAAAAAAGAACAAAAAGAGAAATTGCAAGGAATCCCTGAGCTAAAGATGTGTTGCTGGGTTAATTTAAGATTAAGATTTAGCTTAAAGCATAGTTCATAACAAAATAAAACACAGTTCATAACTCTGAGCACAAGGAAAATGGCAAACCAGGACACTGTAATATATGCCCAGGTCCCCTTCTATTCTCCAGGGCTGCCAAGGGGTGATGTACATCCCCCCAGATGTATGCAAGTCATTGTAAAGGAGCATCACAGGCTTCAGGAGAGGCTGTGGCCACCAGTGACAGACAGAGCAAGAAGATGAGCATGTGTCAAAGTAATGGGAACATCTGAACTGCCAGAGCCTCAACAAACAGCACCAAACAGTGACCTAATTTGAAGAAAAATACTTTATTTGATGTTGAGCGTGTCATACCAGTGCGTGTGCAGCAAGTTTAGAGCTGCCCTGTGATGCTTTATAACTACCATGCATTGTCCTGCCTCCAGCAGAGTCTGTGTGAACATGTTGCTTCATCTCAATGGGGAGACATGGAGGAAGAGCCGGGACAGAGAACAATGGCTCTGGAAGCCACCTCTGCAAAGGTTCAGGAAAAAAAAATGCTAGGAAAACAGTTCAGAGCGGAACTTTCTCTTTAAGCATCTCCCATCCTTTTAAAATTAAGCTTTCTTCCCAAGGCCTACAAAACCCACCACAGTCCCAGCAAATGTGAGGTAACTGATGAGCAGTGGCTACTGCTCATCCTAGGGATCACAACTATTTCATTCCCACTGTAAGCTTTCTCCCATGTGTGTATTACTTACTTCACCTCTTGCTGTAAACTCCAATCTTCATTAACTTCAGATGAACCACATTGCTTTTTGTATTTCCTGGGCTTCCATGAGGCTGGGTTTTGGTGCTTCTTCATCATCTTCCCTGTTCTTCGGTGTTCAGTCCATCAGTACCCCTTGACTGCAAACTATTGTTCCTGTGCTGCCTGCTGCCTTCCGCTAATGTGCCCCTGGTGCACAGAGTCTAAGCAGCTTCTTGTCACAAGTCTAGGCTTCCTTACCTCTTCCATCCATGAAAAACAGCAATCCAGGAAGGTTTCTTCCCTGGTTTTGTTCTCTACTTCAAAGTTCCTAAAGCTGCCATTCGTGGTGATGTGTTTGTGTTAGAGGTGACATGCTTGCTTACACTGTCCCCAGGAGTAGCTAAAATCCTGCATGCAACTTGTTGTCTTTATAATGTAGAATAGTAAAGAATCAAAAAAATGGATCATTTCCTCTTTCAGCAAAGAGAAAGTGTAAGGAAAAGAGTGCTGTGCTTAAACACCCTCTTTGTCACTCTTCTGAGTCTTAAGGTGATACAGTATGATCTCCCCCTGTTGCCCAGCCTGCCTGGCTCCCCAGTAGATGATTAAAGACAGAAACACCCATGTAACAGTGTGCTTTGGCTTACCTCAGGTCTCCTCCTTTCCCTGCTTGTGATCTGCAGCCACTGCTCCCTATCATTTCTCCTTCACACCTAGCTCCCTCTAGAATTACCTAGAGCTTTTCATAGCTAAATTATGCTTGGCAGATTACTGAACACCTTGACCCCACAGAGCCAGGTTTTGCAGTGATGAGCCATACATGCACATAGGAACTACACTGATAAGCCAGTGAAGAATTAAGCTGGTAACAAAGAAAAACGTTGGCTGGAGGACAGTTAATGAAGTAAGACATAGCATAATACAGTTAGTGAAGCAGAACGGTGACAGAGAACTGTCCTTCAGGACCCACTTGTCCAAGCAGAGGATTTTAGCAAGTTACTGAAAAAGAACGCTGTTTTGTACATATTATGGATATCACTGAGAGACAGGACATGAAAATGTCTACTGGACCATATGGTTTCTGAGGCAGGAAAATATCACACATGCATGTTCTGGGAAGTGCCTGACCTGTCACAAATGACTGAATAATCATAAGCCAAGTATCATCATGGAAGGTACCCCCTGGCCATTAACTCCAGGCCCTTGGTCCTGTAAGCATCACCAAAACACATATCAAAAACTTCAACATGCAGCATAACTATACTTTTTCTTTGCTTTCCAGCTCTTCAAGTAGATTTCAAACAGGAGTGCTGGCAACTTAGGCAAATCAGAGTTTGCTACACTGGCCAAGATCCTATATTAGCTATTTTCAGTTAGTTATGTTTGGCTTGTTTCTTCCAAATCTCCGTCATTTGTGAATAAACTGCATACTTTCCCAGCTGCATCTCCACCCCATGCCAGATTGTCCTGGGAAGCTTTTTCCTCCCTCCCTCCCTCCCT
>VZTV01030446.1:9083-22353 GCA_013400875.1 Anhinga rufa
CAAAGTATTAATGAATTTTTTTATCCTGAGCTCCTTAAAGTGATTGTGGCTTATTTAAAAATAATACAATAATGCTGAGGTGTTCTTCCTTAACAAGAACACCTTGGGAATGGAAATAGGGAAGCAAGAACATCAAAAATTCAAGATAGGGTTGGACAGGCTTTGAAATTCTTCTCCCTGGTGAGTTACACTAGTAGATATTTAAAAAAAAAAAAAGGCCTAGATTTTGTTCAGATTTTCACACTGAATTCCCAATTCCCTTAATAAGAAGCTAAATCAATCTTTAGAGAACAAACCACATAAGACCTGTGGCTCTAAATTATTAAAATATACTTGAGTAATTTTATAGTGAAAGGCTTCAACTTCCAGTACCCCAGCAGCCTGCAGGGATCACGAGCAGGACCCGTACAGGTTATTTTGGAAAAAGGACTGTGCCCTCTGCCCGTGGGCTTACAGGGAGGCAGGGATGGAGCAGGCTCCTTGCTCAGCACCACAGGTGCACGCTTCTGCCATGGTGCCTTTCCTGAACAGCAAACCTCTGAGTGCTGGGCATCAAAGATGTCCCCTTCCCCACAAGGGGCAGGCGTGTCATGTCCCTCTCTCCCTGCCACCCAGTTTTTCAGATCCTCCTAGTTTCCTTTGGAGAGAAGAGAGGGATGAATGCATTTGCCAGGAAATGTTACACGTTCCCTGTGCAAACCCTACCAGCTCAGGATTTGCACTGAAATCCCTAAACAAATAGTCTTTCCAAATGAACAGCAGTAATAACTGCCCCAAATAATGGAATCTGACCACCAAACAAGTGAAATCCGAAACATGGTTGAAAAAGGAAAAAAAATAAAAAAAAACAACCATGAAATCATCAAAAAAGGGTACCTGAAATCCCTTATGAAAAGGCTTCTGAATCAAGGAAACACACCTGCAAAAGAAAAGGCTACTGCCTTCAGCCACCCGAGGCGTGGCAGGAGCCAGAAGCCCACACAGAAATGGCCACCAAATACGCCAAGGAGCCCAACGTGAGGGAAGCCTCAGCCCCCAAGATCTGTCCGGCCGTGTGCTCCAACACGTGCTAGCTTCTGCTTAGTCCTCGACTCTGCAACGCCGTGATGAGCCAAGGCAGGCACATCTCAGGAAGCTGGTTATGGTGCTGACTGCCCTAAAATTGAACGTAACGTTTCTCGTGGCCCACAGCACGTCAAAATCCCCGGTAGGAACATAACGCCAATGTTTAACAAACAAGGGACAGGGACAACAACTGCTTCAATGGCCTGTGACACCTGTAGCGTGGGAGGATGGAAAGCCACTGCTGCCGCTCTTAGCTCTCATGGTGGTGTTGAGCAGCGTGCGCTCAAGTCTAGCAGCTAATCATATCCCTGTTACACCACCGTACTGCGCAGGATCTCCTTCTGTAATTACACCAATGATTTCAGAGTTTCTCCACCAATTTCCATCAGGGAATAGCACACTGCTTGCAGTGGCAGCACTGCTACCGTGGATCAAGCCTCCTGGGAAAGCCAAATGAGGCGTTAGCTTCATTCTTCTCATCATCTTGATGATAGGGTACAGGTCTCCTAAATCAGCATCTGTATCTGAGCCCAATAAAGCTCTGCCCTTACCCTCAGCCTGCCCATTACCTGCACAGCCATACACTGCACCAGGAAAGGGACAACGTAGGAACTGCAGCCGTGCAATAGCATGCAGGCTGTACCTGGTACAGATTTCTCGGACATTGAAGGGAAAATGGAAAAGCAGCTTGTAAGTTCTCATCTTGGCATCCTTCAATGCAGTAACCTGCATTTTGGAGATACCAGTCAAAACGCAACAATAAAACCCACTCTCCCACCCCCATCAGACATTTCCATTATCTGTTCATATAGATACCACTGTTATCCCATGTTTTTCACCAGCTTCTTTATATCCCAGCAGAAACACTATCCAGTCTTCCTGAAACTGATTTCTCTGGATTTCGTAAAAAAAATCACAATCAGAGAAATTTCTTAGCTGTTCGTAGTAATACATTTGTTTTACATGTCAGAGCGGTTTTCCATCTGTGTCTGTAACAAGTACCCACAAAATTCTCTGCCCCTCTTCTCCAACAGGGCACAGCACGGTTGGGAAAGCAAGGCAGCTGAAAACCTCGCATCTCTAACGTGAGCTGCCTCTTGGCCACCAAATTTGCATCGGGGAAAACCCTCAGATTTTATGTGCATCACCTCCCTTTTCACACAGACCTCAAGTAACTGCCCTCCGAGATCGGGTTATCTTGTAGCAGATGGTCCTTCCTTCAGGACAGGGATGCTAAAGCCACGGACACGTTCCAAACCCATTTGAACATCAGATTAGGCTTGCTCCTGTCGGTTGCAGAAGCTGGGAGACAGCAATGGCTCCCGCCTGCTCCATTAATCAAAATTCAGCAAGAAAAGCACAACATGCTGCTATAAAACCCCCTGACTCGATGCCAACACCATGCATGCACGGGGAACCTAATGCCATCAATCTTACTTCTCCTCCCCCAACAGTGAGATGCGGCTGGGGAGGGGGCAGCAATGACGGGGGTTGGCCAAGCCAGTGGAGAAGCTGGTTTGTGACAACTCTCATAGGGCAAAGTGACACACAGGAGCACCAAGTTGACAGGGATGTGACGAGAAACCGACTTCAACATTCCTCTGTACAGATCAGCCCTGGGTCAGCTTTTGAAAACACGGAGGTGTAACCACGGCTGAACCCTGCAGCGCCAAGGAATCACCCGGGGGGGCAGGTGGGCTGCACCCAGAAGTCTTACTTTGATCTAAAAAGGGAAAAAAAGTGTCGTAACATAGGGAAGCATCCAAAATTTCCTGTTACTGCAGCAAATATTCAACTAAAACACTGCTGAACATGTTTTGTCACTCCTGATCTTAGTGAAACACAGCCATTACACAGGTTTGGATTTTCCTCCAATGTTTATAGATAGCAACTCTGATTCAGCAAAGCACAAAAAACGTGCTGAGATCTCAGCGCTGGACTGATCTGCACTGCTGGCAAGGCTTGCCTTTTATCGATGTCAACAAAACTTAAGCAATTGCTTATAGTTTGCCAGTTTGGGCAAGGAGTCCCTGTGCACTGACAGCAGATCTCAAAAACCATATTAAAATTTCTATGCAGTTGCAAAATCCCAGAGAACCTGACCTTTCGTGTTTGGGCTACAGTGGCACAGCTGCAGCAACACAGAGTACCTCTTTGCATCAGGGTATCGGCCACTGCTCAGGCATTCGACCTGGTGCAAGAATTTTGGTTTTAATCCTATTGCCTCTTTTTCTGACGTGTTTCAAACCCTCCTGATACCCTTGATGTCACCAGCAGTCATACCTAGATAACACTTTCTGGATTTAGCCCAGGGATCTCGGTGGATGGCTAATCAAGGTAGGAGAGGTTACCATACCGCAGCCTCAAAATCTAGAGCCAAGCTCTCTTCGTTGCAGGACCTCGTCACTTCTGATAGCTTTTGTTACCAAATGTTGTTCTGTTTACCTCAGGACTTGTTAGAAAGTAGTTTTTGAAATGTTCAATATTTAATGAAATATTTAAATGTTTAATGGATTCTTTTCCAAACCCTCTTTTCCCACTTTGGAGTTCTGAAGTCACTTCAGCGACTGTGGGTTTTAACTTTCTTACTGTTAGAAAAGATTCTTCTAACAACATTGGCTGACTGGCAGAAATCTGCGTATACAGGTTCCGATCTTTGGTGTCCCATGTTCTAAAATCTACGTTTTATGCCTGCAATCCTATGCTGCATGCCTGACAGAAGTCACTCCACCCTCCCAGTCTGATCCTCAGACCTTTCTTTACCGTAGTCCTGCTGCACAGACTATGGCTCTTCACCTGAAGACTTCTCACTCAGATCCCTGCGAATGACTCCTACCTTTGGCATGCTTTGCTGCGTCTTCCTTACAGGCAGGAAGGAGAGTGGTCCCTAGAAAGTGATGCATCTTCCCTTGATTTCTAGTCTTTAGACTCTATCTATTATGTTGATGCATGAAAAAGAGATGAGCTAAACTGTGTTACCTGTTTGATACTGAAGGACAGTGACGTTTCCTCTTTTAACACATATGTGGGGTTTTTTTCCCTAGTCCAAAAAACCCAGGTCGGGGAATCTGGCGTGCTGCTGTCACTGAGGTTTGCTGCGCAGGCGGCACAGGGAGAGGTGCCTTGTTGGAGAGAAAGAGGATGGGGACTCGGCGGTTCCGCCTTGACAGAAACCTCCGCTGGGTTTCCCACCTTCCCCATTAAGACACTAACGGCGCACAGCCACTCTCCTTGCAGGAAGGGGCTCAGTAATCAAAGCCCTGCACATGGTCTCACAGAGACTTCCAAAGCCTGTTACGGAGCCGGGCACCAGCATATTCCTTCTATCAGACTTGCCACAAAGGAAAAGTTTCCCAGAAACGTCATTAGGAACCCAGCAGGGCTGTCACACAGTGGGTTAAATTATTATAGTGATAAACAAGTTGGTAACGTTGTCTTCCAGCCTGCCCAAACCTCCCTTTTCTATACCTGGTCTTTATGCCGGCAGCCTGTGTTTTCAGTAAGAGCATTTACTGGTACTGTCCACCGGCTATCAAATGCTCTGGCACTTACCCATTGATCTCCTACCTGCAGCTCAATAGCAAATTAAAGCCCAAGGTCAAGCCTTTCTGCAGGTTCTCTACATCCCACGTAAGCCCCTGCCTTTCCCGTCGGAGGGAGCCTGGCCAGAGCCAGGCTGCCGACCCATTCGCCGTTTCTGGGGAGGCTGGGCAGGCGCAGGCAGCATCAACGCAGAGAAATTTGCCTTTCCATGATGGCAAGAAGCACATTGGCTTCCTGACCTTCCACCGCAGGCTAAAACAACATCGCAGCATGCTATGCGCCAGCTATCAAACTCTTAATTGTTTACACTGGTAATTCTTTTAATAAGAATGCTTTAAATATTTATGAAAAGAAATGCATGAGGCCAGTTCAACAAGAAGCGATAGCTTTAATCTCAGCATGCTCTGCAGCAATCCTGCCTGCTGCTCTGCACCAAGAGAAACGGCTTGCAGAGCCGCCTAATCCCCCGGTGGTGAAGCTCCAGCCCTGCTGCAGTTGGTGGGAATTTTGCCATCGGCTGCAACGTGGTGAGGGTTTCAACATCTTTCCCAAGTTGCCTAAACCACATCCTGCACTAAGTCATGGTATGAAAAGCACAAGGCACTTTTTCTCCAAAAAGTGCACATTAGACAGCATCTCTACGAGCACAAAATTTGATATGAATTTTGTTATTTGTGATGCTGCCAGCTGCAAGACGATCCAATAGGAACTGCCTGTGCTAGCATGCTACTTTATTGCTCAAACTGATGTTAGCCACACACTTGCAACTGGGTTATCCTTGAGTTTTGACTACAACTGACCTCACAAAATCTTTCACAAATTCCACAGGAACAAAATCCACAGCCCAGTCCTGCTGTAGGATCATTGGTATGCAGCCCCATACACCCACCTGCAGTAGCTGCCTGTTCATAAATGCATATTTCTTTATTAGTATGGGGATACTTTAATCTTAGTCTAATTTTACCTTAAGGGAAGCTATATCCCGAGGCTGCCAGGAACTAAAACTCTCCAGATGCAGCGGTGTAATTTGTATTCAAAGCAGCAGGTCTATCTGTCAACATGTTTGTCTCCCCTATCTGCCAACCCTTATTTATAATCCCATTCAGATTAATGAATGACAGTAGTTCTCATCACAAGAAATCTGATTAATCAATTTAAGTGCTTAATCACCCTGGCCTGGGTGAGAACCATACGGGAGGGATGCTGCCTGGATAGGGACAAAGTTGTGAGACATAGGAGGAAAACGTCGCAGCTTTCCCTTGGGAACCGTTCAAGCGGGGACCGTGCAAAGGGATCCTCAGCTTTCCAGGAGCTGAAAGTTTGCTTAGAGCCAGTGGTCATGGCCAATTAGTCACAAAATATCCTTTTCAAACCACCTCCTAATCTGACGCAAAAGGCTTCACGCTACCCACCTCATTCCCTGCTACCTGTATCGCTCGCCACCAAACCCAAAAACTGTAAATCACAAAAGAAAACCCCACAGGGGATGACTGTGATAACTCCGCCAAGCATCCTGGAGGCCACAGGATGGCTCCGAGTCAGCTGATAAACCAGCTGGGAATCCTGCGGGGCATCCTGCTCCGCATTAGTTCCTGTCCATTGCTTTCCTATACCACAAAGACCCCCATGGCTTGGCGACCGCCATCTTAAATATTCTAGAATGATCACCAGGGATTTCTGGAGATCCAAGAGGAATTTCAGATGATGGGTAAGAGCAAGGTTGAGTACAAATCACTGATTTCTAGGAGGATTATCTAGGAGAGAGGCCATGCAGTGCGAGCACTGCTCTGAAGCTACTCTTGTGGATCCTCTGAATGACATGATAAAACAAAAAAGATTATAAACAACCAAATCTCAGGAATAACGTCATCTGCTCTTCCAGGAAAGAGTTTACAGAGAAGTACCACTCTTTGCTGGCAGACAAACTATATCTGAACTCTATGACAAAGAGGAAGGCGTTGGTCATGAACTGGCTCTGGATATTAAGATAAGGGGCATCTTGTGAATACACCAGTCAATACTGCTTCACAATAAGCAACAGCTGTCCCGCTGCCAAGCCTCATCTCATGGCCACTCACTGGAAATTAAGATCAGAATCTCTCAATCACGCTCTTCAGGAATTGAAGCCCAGCACTATTAAATCTTTGCATCAGTGATCTGATGACAAACAGGGAATTGCTGCAAACAAAACTTATATGTGACCGAAGGAGCGTGGGGGAGCAGGCAGGGCAGGCAGGATGTTTTGGGAAGATGAATTCCCTTCAAGGAAAACAGGCATCTGGGTAACCATTCCTCCAAGATGGGGGAACATTTCTTGGAGGGTAATGAGGGCTCTGGAAAGGATTACACAGCCACTGCTCGCACACCGCTTCATGTGATGACCATGCAACAGCACGGCGAAGGGAGATAATCTGGTTCTTGGACGCATACTTGAGGGATGCTGAAGAGATGAAGGAAACCAGACATAAAAAGACACAGACAGAGTTGGTGTCCGCAGCTGAAGAGCTGGAGGTGGCATAAGGAGAGGACTGGAAAAAACGTATTGTGGTGGGAGAGCTGGAGTGCAGCCTATTTTGTTTGTTTTGAGAAACATAAGGCAGAAAGTTCACAGTTGCCAAAAACCTTTACCAAAAATATTAATGGAGAGACAAATGTTGGCTATTTAGTGACTAACCTAGGAGAGAAAGACAAATAAATGAACATCTAGAAAACCAGGCCAAACATGTTTAAATTGAAACTAAACTACCCACTGGAAATATCAAAGATTCCTTACTGGAACAAATTCTGGGAGAGGCGGATGGTCTTATCACCAGCTCCTGCTCTCTTCCGTTCCCACCTAGCTGCCTCTCTGAGACGTGTGCTAGAGACAAACCAAGCGAGGCTGAGACACGGGTACCAAGCTGAGATACATTAAGTGTGTGGCACACATGAGGTCAGTCTATACATCAGGGTTAGAGACCCTGCGTCATCGGGACAACAGCCTCGGCACTGCGGAGCTAGAGGCATTTGGGGCTCTGACAGCCCATATCAGTCATGCAAAGTAAGAAAACCATCAGCGGATCAAGCTGCACTGCACACGCTGCATGCTCCGAGCAACCTCTGCACAACCGGGTATGCAGGATATGGGGATTCTCACTGGGCAAGATTTCCAACATGTATCTCCACCACCTAACCTCAGAGGGACTTGGAGGCAGATGTCCCATTTGGACCTGGGTACAAACAGGGTGGCACGAGCTCTACAGATGAATGGTCTAATGACACCCTGTTAAATGTGAAACAGTCCAAGTTTGCAGGCGACGATTACCAGCAGATCTGGGTGACATAACCTTAATGTAAAACCCAGACTCCCCTGTTCTCAGGTAAGGGAAAATCAGCCCAATGACCCCAACATCTGCGGGGGGGTTACTGAGAAGAAAAGTGGTACGGAAGGCTGCTTCGGCTACATGAGACTGTTTTCTAACAAAACACTGTCTTGGCAGTTACTCAAGTGGGATACATAAAACCTACAGGACAGAGACATTACCCGGGTCCCCACACATCATCTAGACTCCAGCAGCTTGTGCCACTGCATGTTTCCCCAGGTACGAGGGTTTCTTGACTGTCACCACAAGGTTAGAAGAACTGTGAGCTGGAAAATCATGGAACGTATTAATGTCAGCCTGAAATATGACCACAATACACAGAAGTATTTTATATTTATTCTCTTTTAGAAATGTTATAAAGACAATATAACGAGAACGCTGCAAACAAGTAAAGTATTTTCCTCCTAATCTGGCAATAAAAATATGTCAAAGAAATGCCTAAAATCCTAATAGGAGAACAAAAAAATAATGGGCTAGGCTATGACAGGATTTAGCTGCGATTTACCTTGAAGACTTTAATCACGTCTGCTACAACGTAAATGGAAAATCAGATGCAAACCTGTATGAACCATTAATGTCTGTGATGGTCATCTCAGCTGATAGGGGGCTGAGACTGAACAGATTTGGTGGAGCTTAATGGAGATATGTAGAGGTCTAAATAGGTTTATATCTGAGGAAACACTGCACAAAAAAAGGCTTATTGAGCTAGTCCTGGTGGAGACTCAAGTGACTGAGGTAGCAAATACACAATTATAAAAAGATTTAGAAAGCGATTAGTCCTTCTATTTTAACATCTGCTGTAAGAAAAGAACAAAGGGTTTCTTGATTAAATTATTAGAATGAACAAAGAGGAAATACTCTTTTTTCAGGGGACAGCAGGCTTTGGAAGTCAGCACCATGGAAAATGGGGAGTTCAACAATGACTTGGAGCGCAACAGAACTATGATGAAAGCTGGGACCAGAGGCATCAGCAGGGAGAGCATCAATACCTCTGCTTGACCTCGGATCTGGATTTTAACCCTGGGTTCCTGTTGAGATGCTCTTGGCTGCGGTCTATTCAACAGGGACACTGGGAGAGAGTAGGGGAAGTGAACCCCACGGGACACCCAACAGGGGCCAGGAGGGTGAAAAGCAAATATGGGGTCTGTGGGAAAGATGCCAGGACAGGCTTGGAGTGAGAATGTCAAATATCCACTAACTGCCACAAAACCACCACCACCTTCTCAAGCCCAGCTGTCTTTACCATGGCCATCACACAGGCAGGTTGCACAGAAGCTAGAAAAGTTTTTATTATCCAGCTGAATCTCTTTTTTGGGGAAAAAAAAGACCATTACAGCATGGGGAAACCAGACCAAACGTGCATTTCCCTGGGGAAATGCAGACTGAGCCACTATTTTTTGCACACATGCGACAGAAAAAAGCCACATCTGCTAATGACCACAGCAGGTCTCAGGGCTCACGGTGCGATCACACGAGGCACGTGGGTCTGATGCATTCACTGGCTTTCAGATTTGGGTAAATAAGGACAAGTCTAAAAAATGTGACTTAGAGCATATGTATAAATATCTACAAGAACTTTTGGGAGCTATTAATTATACACACAGTTTTACCTTGGATTAATTTTTTGCTGGAATGGATCAGAAGCTTTAGCCAAAATCTTTTTTTGGCAGCCTCTCCCGTGTAAAATTAGCCCTGGAGTTATCTGCAGACATACTACACTGCGCCTACAAAGTGACCTATTCAGGTGGTTTGTGAGACACCCAGGTTCTTGGTCCTGTTCTCTTTATACCGCTTACTTACATTTAAGACCAGAAGCCACTGAAGTCAGTGATTCAATGATCAGCACACAGTCTTCCCTGCCTGGTCACTTCAAGGTCTTTGCAAAGGTGGCGTAATTCGCATTATAGCATCAAAAATACTGAGTGGAAAGAGAATGTGGTTGTGGCAAGGCCATCTGTATTCCACCAAGGGAGCGTCAGAAGTTGATATTCCCTCCCCCATTTCAGGAAGTCATTTAAGGTGTTCAGCAGCTCCTGAATTCTGAAACTTGAATCTAGATGCATGGAAAACTTGGAAGGGCCCAACCTTCAAACTTCCTTCTAATGAATCCCTTAATTAAAAAGCATTTACACAACCTAAAACAAATTATTGTGTCTGCCAATACTAAATCTTCCCATTCCGGTTTAAAATCCTTAGACCTTCACTATCACTCACAAGCAATGGCAGGAGCTACAGTAAGCAAGCATTTAAAAATGTCTTCCTGGCCAAGCTGTTGTAGAAATACTATGTTTATATTGCTTGCAACCAACTTATAAATATTTCATTCCTGTCCCAAAAACCCAAACAGCAAAGCATTCATTTCTCAAGATTAGTGTGCCTAAATTTACTAAAGTTCACCACCACCAAATAGCTGAGTGTTTTTGACATTCAATAAGCAGCAAAAAGGTCGATGTTTTTACTTGCATTAATTTTTTATCAGAGAATGGCAAGCTTATTTTTGTGACAGATAATGAACCTCGGAAGAGGTCTGCTATGGCAAGATGCACAAGACCGGTGTATCCTCTGTATGAACAATGGCAGAACTTCAGAGACCTTCCTCCTGTCTTCTTGAGGTGACATGATCTCTAAGATTTTGCAAGTTATTGCTCTGCCTTTGGAAGAGTTCTTCAGGACTATTTAACAGTTATGTCACTTGGACTGTTGAGGAAGGAAAATACAACTCTAAACACAAAAGCAAATATCTCCCATATGCCCCGAGATACTGTGGAGAGTACAAGAAAAAAATGCAAGCTAAAAGCAAATTTGCTTCTGGTTTGTAAAATAATAGTAATTTCTATGACTAAAATTCAAAGTATAGATGTCTAAAGAGGATTTGTCTACGCGTTGCCAACAAAAAGTTCATTTGCATTCTTTCAGGTGGAATGGGACTTCAAGATGGAGACATCTTGGGCCTTAGGTCTGGACTGTCCCTTTCCTCCCGCCCTTTGGGCCGCTCAGCCAGGGGGCAGAAAAGGCCCGGTGCTGCACTGCCAAGAGCTGTTGCTGTGCTCTTCTGCATGGACTGTTCTCCTTGAAGAGAAACTCAGAGAGTCCTGCCGTGTATCACCCACATAGCAGCAGCTACCGTGTGGCCCCAAGACCTTTGACTCCTCTGTGCCGGGACCGTGTACCTGCCGCTTGGTTAGGATACTCCCACGCTTCCCCAGCCGCTCGGCTGCCACAGCAATGGCCAGATACCCACAGCAAAGGCGCATCGATTACATACGTAATCGCCAAAGTCTCCTATACACAAATGTGACATGAAGGGATTTAATTTTGCCTTAACTAACTTGTCGCTAGCATCCAATTATAGAACCGGTGGGCTTTGCTGATTAATTACAGATCAACTAGATGCAAGCCTTCACACAAATTAATCTTATAAACTCTGCTCAGATGAGATCCTACACATCCCTCTTCAACCTTTTGTACTTTTTAACTAAGAAGCTAAAATTGCTAACAAACAGCATCAACTGAATCTGCAGGTTATTTAGCAGGTAATGAGACGAGGGCTGCAAAGTCCCCCGTGTCCGCACTTCCCACGTGACTGGAGGTTGCCCAGACCTCACCGCTCGGAGGGTGACCGCAGCAGCAGGGCACTGCCCCCCTCGGGGTGCAGTGCACCTCCTGGCTCTTCCCCGGGCTGCAGGGTCCCACACAGAGAAGGAGACCCACACAATCACAGGGGGCATTAGCAAATGAAAGTCAGTTGATTAGCTGGCAGTTTCAATAATTTTGCTTCTAAAGTGCTTTCTGCATATTTTCTCAATAAATTCAAGACCGCACTGATGACGCCTTTGACAAAACAGAATGCTGAATCATTTTTAGTACATCACCTCTTCTCATGCAGAGGGAATCTTCCGTCTTCCCCATCACAGCTAATTAAAACATTCAAAACATTTCTTCTAGGCTGACAGCAATTGGAAAAGACCACAAGACTTCAAAAAATGAACTTCTAAGCTTTACGCCATTAGGTCTGTTCTTTTCATCCCCCTGGTTCTCCAAGTGTTTTACTGGGTATGGCAGATCAGCATTTTTCTCAACCCAAACAATTTTTTCTTTGAATGTGTGTACAAAGTACAGCTTCGCTCATGTAAACAGAAAAGACGTTTTTCCTTTAGAGCAGCAGCAGCATGACCGGTGTGCTGAACCGCTGCTCTAAGTCCCATCTCCCCTGCTCCTGCAGACAAGGTGCTGGGAAAAACCTCCGTCCTTTTTTTTCAGTGATGGACACAACCGGCCCAGGAAACAAAACTGCTGGAGAACAGCATTTCCATGTTATTCCTGTTCTTTCCACTTCCAGCACGACAAATAGCTTAGTTCTTACAGCAAGAGTAGCCCTGAGGTCCTCATTTCCCCCCATCTGAAAAGGCTGACTTTTCTGCTTCAGAGGGCTGCTCTTCACTCTCAGCTCCCTGAAGGTGAGATGCACCGATTTAATTAAGGATGTCATCTGGGCCAGAACTGAAATGTTACTTGAACATGAAATTACTTAATATTTCAGCTTTTTTCAAGATTGAAATGGTGAAATGCCGTCCCTTGAGAGCAGTCCTGTCTTACAAAACCGGTATCTGTACAGAGAAACTTCAAAGCCTTCTAAAATTTTCACTGCTAAATATAGCTGAAAAGATGATCAATACTTCCACCCGTTAATTCCTAGTATCCAGTCATTCACCGTGTTGAACAGATCACAGGAAGATTCACAGCGACATGCTTCAATTTAAACACTGTTTGTTTCATTTTTGTAAACAGAACTTTTTCAGCATTTGGGAGAAAAGGCATGAATACACGCTCGTATACTTGTTTACTGCCAAGATAAAATGCTTCATTGAGACTGACCGTGTGCTGAGTCTTACTTAAGCCAGCTACAGCACAAAATCGAAAAGCAGTATTTTCTCAGTCACTGAAAGCAGCTCACATTCAAGATTCAAGGAAAAGCAGAAGAAAACACAGAAAATTCTGAGTTGCTCACTTCCCCAAACCTCATGTTAACACTGCAAAAAGTGTCATTAAAAATGAGCCCCGTGAGTGGACAGAAATCTGTTCCCTCAGCCATCCAATTAATCATTTTTATCCAATACGTTGCCTGTGGGTTTACAAATCACATGGAATTTACCAAGTGTGCTTTCGTAAGTAAGAGTGGACAATAAATCATCATCATACCAAAGCCACTCACATAAACCACACAGTTTCATTTTCATGCCCAATTTCATTATTAGTAACTGTAATAAAAAACCAACTAAAACAACAAAAAACCAACCAAA
>VZTV01030447.1:0-35581 GCA_013400875.1 Anhinga rufa
GGGGGAAAAAAGGATTTGTGTGCAAAGCAGATTACCACTTGATATTGCATTGCTGAAAATTATTTAGCCAGCTTGGGCTAAGGAAGGGAGGTATATAAATATATATAGGTCTAAAGTTAATAGGCCAGTCATTAACAAGATTTTGCAGGGCATAAATCCTAACAGTTTTATTTAGGCCTAAAATGCACTATTTGCTTGTTGAAAATCCCTGTTACATTTGAAGATCTCAAATCTCCAAAATTTGAAGGATTAATTTTTTTCTTCGTATAAGAAACTCATATTTCCTCTGGTATAAGAAAAGTGGCTGGGAAGTTAGGAGAGCAGGAATTGAAATCCTGATCCGTATTGACATGTCACCTCAACAGTATTTGCCAGTGGCATTTCTTGCATGCGAAGGGTGTGGTTTTGCACGAATCTAGTATACATATATTAGTCATGAATATGCAAGCAAGAGGTAAAGAACTGATGAATTTCTGTGAGTCTACAGAAGAAAAATAGTTATTAATGCTATATAAAATAATGGCTACATACTTTAACACTGGAATGCAGACATTTGTGGATTCCCCTTTCCCACTTTCTTTGCTACTAGGATGAAGGAAAAAAGAGTTCCCCTGTGTTTTGCACCGTGTATTCTGGGAATTCTAAGTGCGTCAGCAGGTCTGGGTATTAGGCGTCAGCTGGATTAACGTAATTGATTTCTTCAGTTTACCTAATGTGGCTTTTGGTTCAAGGTCTGCTTGCTTCCAGTTTTAAATGTGTAACTCAGCTGTGGATGTCACGTTTATTTTGTCAGTAAGCTGTAAAATATTCGTAAGTTTTCATGCAAATGTGAAAGGCTTCACTTGCCAATAGGTACATAAAATATATGGAGCATTCATACTGTTGGGCAGTTTTCATAACGTTTGTGTGATACAAGTTATTCCTTAGGGCCTAATATTTTTATATAAAATAGATTATCTGTTTAAAACAGCAGCATATTGGAGGTTTTTTTAAGTCTATGAACACATACATGGCAGCTTTAATTTAACAGGCAGATTGCATTCAAAGGATCAACAGATCTCTTATAAAACATGTGTTGTAAATAGTTCTGATAGTTTCTCTTGGTTTCTTTTCTTTTAGATGTTTTCAGTAGTACACAGCAAATTCAGTGGGATTTTTCCTGATTTTGTTGTTTTTGCTCTCCAGTGAACAGAGTATTTGCCAAGCCCGGGCTTCAGTTATGGTCTATGACGATACCAGTAAGAAATGGGTGCCAATCAAACCTGGACAGCAGGGATTCAGCAGAATCAACATATACCACAACACGGCCACTAACACCTTCAGGGTAGTTGGAGTTAAACTGCAAGATCAACAAGTGAGTAACTGTATCGAGTTTCCTGTAAATTAACCTTTGATCACATTTGATACCATCAGTTCTATACTTAATGCAGTCTAGCAACATTTCCTGCTCCCTGCAAGGTGCCTACGAGTCTGTTTACTCCAGTCATTCAGATTTTGTATAATTTTTTTTTTGTGCACAGAATGTATCATAATTTATTACTGCTTATTTGTGAACCAAACTTTTGGTAAATGCCAGAGAGATTTTAATGTTATTAAAATAATCTCCCCTTCATTTTTGCTTGTGAAATGAGTTTCATTTAATTCTGCAGGTTTTGTTCTCAGCTACCCCTAACTTACTTTTTGCTCAGTTTTGGTGCTATGTATAAAAAAGAAAAATAAATCAAACATTCTGCACTGCCATCTCACAAAGCACGATTGTTATGTTGCTGTGATAAGTAATTAGTTCCTCATAATACATTTTAAAATCCTAGGTGCACACTGTGATCTGATTTATGGCAGCCTAAGTCCGCAGGACCTCCTTGGGTATTAAAGGAATTATAAGGGATTTAAATAATCAGAACTGGGATGAGACCCTGCTCGGCCACCAGGATGCGGCAGTCTAGCTTGTGGGTGTGCCAGGCGGTGTGTGCCATCCATAACCAAATGGCATGTTTAGACCCTAAATTACAAAAATATTCTTGGGGGAGTAGTGGTGCTATACTGTCATGCCATTTGCATTTTAGAGTAGACATTTCAGAGATGGGGACTCCCTCTGTGTGTTGGTATGAAGCTGGTACGGCAGTGGCAGCACAGCCTGCCCAGGCTGCCCACCTCCCATGCTCACCTCGAGCCCTCAACCTGGCAGATGAATCAGAAGAATGTGGGTGTTTGATTTTCTGTTGGTTCAGACAGTGGCGTTGCCTCCTGGGACGGTGTGACAAGCACTGCCACCAGCATGAGATGGGCAGGGGCCGAGCAAGCCAAGCCAAGCCTAGCCAAGCCAAGCTGCAGAGCCAGGGCCGGGGCACCACCACTTCTCAGCTGCCACAAGTGTTAAATTGACCGATCTCCTCCTGGAAATGCAGATGATGTCCCTCAGCTGTCAGCCATAATGGTGGCTGGGCCAACTGGAAAAGGTAGTCAGGTTGCTTACTAGAAGTGTTAATGACTTTTCTACACTGTCCATATACATCATTTTGAAAAAGGGAAAGCAGAATAGAAATAGGTGGGGGTTTTAGCACATCATTTTTCAGCTCCTTGCAGTGCACTTTTGAAATATCTACTTTATCTTTTGCCACCGCTTTTATCCTTCTTAGTAGAGCAAAGCCAATATAGTAGTAATAATGTAGTTCCATTTCAAAAATAGAAAATATTTTTTAAAATAAATGAAATACAGTAGCTTCTTAGTCAGTTGTGAAAGCCTGTGCTGCTCTGTAACAGGCCATGCTAGCTCTTTATTTTACGTAGCCGGCAGGTGAATGTAAATTATTTTCATGTGACTAGAATCTAAGATGGGTCTGAATAGTTGGTATTAAACAAGCAAAAGTCATAAAGTCTACAAATATATATGTAAGGGAGACTATGTACCAGAGGTCTGTCTTAATCGGAGTATACAATTTAAAGAGTAGGATATATTAAAAAGTCAAATCTTGATCTGTACTTTAAACTTGTTTTGCATTAACCATAAAATCCTATTTGCTTGCAAATGTTCCTACGCTTGAAGAGTATGCCATCTCAAAATCATCTAAATTCATAAAGAAACAGATAGAAGAATATGTTTTTCTAGAGTTTAAAGACTGAAAATCCGCCCTCAAACAAATGAAAAATTACAGGTTACCTTAGTCACTTAAAACTGTCTAAAAGAAAGTATTCACTTTAAATATGATTACGAAAATCCAGTACAATGAGTAAAGTAAGTTCAAGACAGCATAGCATAGTAGTATTAAAAGGAATGTTCTGAAAGTCTCAAGATTCAGAATTTAATATATTTTATATGAGTCTCACATGAAATCATAAGCTTGCTGGGCTTGCTAAGTATTTGCATTTAACGAGAACAAAAATGAATTTCAGTTAAAATAATTCTCTGTACAAGCCATTTCATGCTTGCTCTCAGATTGTGCTAAATCACACTGAAAATGAGGTTTTAGTAAAAGCTGTTGCTTTGCCAGGAAAGCCATATTTATCTGAAAACGACCAGTCTTGAGCTAATATGTGATTTGGCATATAATGAAGCTAATGAAGTTACAGGATTTCCAAGAGTTGAGAAACTAGTTTAAAATATGTAGCACAACAATACCACGGAGGAACAATTTTAAGTTTTTATTACATACTCTTTGGCAAAGTGCAGACTAGAGTGATCTTCGTGACTTCACCCTTGCCTGCCTTTAATGTTTCCCTTTTAATTTTTGTTGTTTTATACTACACCTCTAATAATCTCTCTCTTTAACTTTCATCCTCTTTTCTTCTTCACGTATCTTCTTTTGTAGGTTCCTTTTGTTGTCTTTGTCTAGCTGCCTTTCTGTTTTCTAGCCCTTTTTTGGTGAATGTGTTAGAGTTTATGGTACTGTTTTCTTACTCTCCTTACCTTATCTGTTTTTATCTTCTTCTGTAGCTGATGGTGTCTAAAAAGTTCACTGCAAAGAAATATGGGTTTTAGAGAGGCAGATCTCGAGCATCATTCTCACCACCGGGAAGTGGTCACCCAACTTCTTGTTGTCCTCGTGTGTCTGGGTGACATGCTCATTGCATGCTTGTGTGCAGCAGCAGCACTAAGTTACAGACCAGCAGTGCATGAGTTCCCCTTTCTGGTCTTCAGAGACATATACATTTGCATGGACTCATGCTGGCATGAGCAGTAATCTTCAGAAAACCAGAAGGAGGCTTTTAAAGCTTTGAAGTAGCCACAGAGGCCAGAACTGGTTTGAAGCTAAGGCCAGATCAGTATTACAATTGCTTGATGTCACAAGCTTTGATGTTTCCTTGCAGGCTTCATTTTCTCATGGCCCAACAGTCGCAAGCAAATGGTTTACCCCTGTGTTGCGACTTGCCAGCTGTTGTTGTAACCTAGACTGTTGTAAAGGTGAAGTGTGTTAGCTTCAGTCACCATGCAAGAAATTCACAAAGCTAATAACATAGAAGTGGTCCATCTTTATGGCTTAGCTGACAAGCAGTAGCTCCCCAGTTCAGAGTCCCGATCAACTGAGGGTTTAAAATGATGATTTTGCATGAAGTGATTTCAGCTCAGCGTGATCTCATCACTGAAAGGCCTGTGTTGAACAAATAGGCGGGGAGGAGGCTGCAAGTCAAAAATAAGTCATATCTCCTGAGGGTTTGGTGTATTGATGTGGCTAAGAAGTGAATGTAAAAACAGGGCCTTGGGGAAGGCAAGATGTTTTACGTTTGAGCCTAAGCCAAAACTGAAATGGGGACAGCATTCTTGAGTTATAAACTACACCACATTTTTTGAAAAATAAAGAACGAATTAATCACCACTGTAACTTACTAGAAGTTGGTCAGGTTTGGACCTGCTTACAGAAATAAAGAATCTGGCCTCAGCTGTAGCAGGTTTTAGCTGCCACACTGTATCCTCCCTGTTTTAGTAATCATATGACCGCTCCCCATGAAAGGAGTCTTGAGCGCTGGCAGTGCGGCAGACCCCAAGCTGATAACAAACTTCTGAACCGTTTCGTACTCTGGAGGAACAAGCAAATGTCTTTTCTGGTTCAATAAGCAAGAGTACGGGTGGTAAGACTTGTGTGGGAACTCTTCCCGTGATCTCGGTTGTGGTTACACCTCAGATGTGGTCCTGAGGCCCCCTTGATCCCTTCTAGCCCCATTCCTGTGAATCCTGTCAAACACCACCATCATCTCTGCTGACAATTTATAGCTCAGCAGCCTACAGACTGCAGTCAAAGGGAAGGACTCCTTGGTTTTGAGCCAGTTCCCTGCCTGCCCCAGAGAACCTACACTTGAAACTGGGATGAAAAGGTGAGGAGAGTACCAGGTAGAAGCAAAGCAAATCGTTTGTTAACGTTATAGCGATGGGAACAATTAAAGGTGTCAACATATTAATACTATGCACAATTGGTCTTTGAAACTCCTTGCCATATGAGATCATTGAAATCCAGAATGTAACAGGATTCAAAACAACACAGACATTTATATCAGTAACAAGACTACTTTGTTTCAGGATGGAAAATAGTAAAAGGGGTTGGAAAAGAAAAAAATAGGCACATTAAATGCCATGTTTCATCTTCTAAGATAAACTCTGGGTGAAGAGTTAGGAAGAATTCTTTGTTATGGACAAATCTATTACTTCTTTCTGGAAAATTTTCAGTGAGTTTCTGTTTCTCCAGTTCACCTATTATAGGCTAAAACTGAAGATGAAAAGATGAACTGTTGGTCTGTTCAGCATGGCAGATGCTATCTTACTGACATATGAAGCTTTAGAGTAAAGATCCCTTAGAAACACCTGTAAAAAACCTGCTGTGCTCCAAAACAGGGAGACCTTTTTAACTTTAATTACTGCTCTGAAGCACTTACTTGTCATCATGTGCCTTGCAGAGTCTCCACACCATCTGTACAAGATGCCTTTGTGCACTCATTTTTAACAACAGCAGGAGAACCCCTCCTCTTTTTTCTGTTTTCTAGAAACATTAGCCAAAGGAGATAAAATGAAACTGGCTATTTTATGTTTCATTTCCCAGTTTTAAACTCTCTATTTTGACTTTGAAGACAAGGTATTACATGTGTAGGCATCCTGATGATTACTGAAAGTCAACATTCAAATTTTGTCTTTATTTGACTGAAGGAATCAAACCTTCAGAACAGAGCGGATTCTCTGAGTTCCTTGGGTTGATGTTCTGGGAAAGCAAATTTTGAACAATATTCCTGACTTCCCTTAAATGATTTTTGGCATAGGTTTTTACAATTTTTGTCTTTCATTATGCAGCTGCACTACACCCTCTGCTGCTCTTTAGACTTTAATAGTGCTGTCCTTTGAAACAGAAGATTCTTTTAGTAGGTGAGAAATACTCACTTGGCAAAGCCTGGTAGAAGCTCACAGTCTTTCTAAACATTTCCTCAAAGATACCGGCTGTGCCTTCTCTTGGTTAAGCTACTCAGAAGTGGTTGGAAGACTTAAAAATTGGTCCATGTTAAAACTGTTGGGTTAGTAATCCAGGCATGAGTCTACTTGATGCTCCAGAGAGTCCTTGAGTGTGAGCAACATCGGTACAGGCTCTCCCAGTGCTCAGTGGTAGAATGGGGGTGATGTCACCATTTTTCAAGAGAAAAGGGCTACCTAAGCTGTCAACTATAAGAGTCAGTTCATAGCTTTGCTGTGACTTGAGTGATATGGTTTCCACGTCATTCTGGTTGGTGTGGGTGGTTTCCCGTGCAGTATGCTGGCCATGTGGTTCCCATTTTCAGGGGACCAACTCTTGGGAGCCTGTGTACCAAATGTATGCTGCCCCGCATCTCCCTTTGGATCTCAGATCAGGAATCTCTCTATGAAATGCGGCAAAGAATGCAGTGTAGATCTGATTGCTGCCCAGTGCATCTACGTGGAAACTTAATAATGATATTGGTTTGAGAGCAATAGTTGGACCAGATGTCTGATGTTCAGTAACCATCGGGGTAATTTATGCCTAAAGCTAGACCAAGTATTCAAAAACTATCTGCTATGTCACTGTCCAGTGCTGGCTCAGGTAAGTAAATGCATTATAGAAATAGAGTATATCTGTAATTATCTACTGGTGTAGTGGCTTCTTTGCTGGTTTCCATAATTTTTAATAGATTAATATAAGATAGTTATCAGACATCTGTTAACTATCTATATAAATGAGACAATGTCAGCCTTCAAAAATAGGAATGTGTGAAAACCAATTTTCTCCTTATGTATTAGGTGCTCATCTAGTGTTTTTCTGCCAATTTAAATTGGCAATCAACTGAAAAGTCAAAACTCAGAGCTAGGAGTCATTAATCTTTGAAATTAGCTTTAAAACTCTGCTTTTATAATTGAGAATTGTCAGTCATCTAGCAAAAATATCGTTAATCTAATTAAATATGTTGGAGTTTTTTAGGTGCAATAATAGTACTAACAAAACTTTCCAAAGTACTGGTCAATCAGACTGCAAAAAAGATGTATTGGTAGGTTTTTTGGTGTGTGGGGTCCACCTGTAACAATAAATACTGTGTACAGCATTTATTTGTTACTGGCTCTCTGTTTTATTGTCTTCAGTTGTTGCTCTCATCTTACCAAGTCCAGGATGGTAAGACTTGCATTAAGAGTGAGCTCCTGGACAGTGTGCACCAAGGTCCCTCTTCCTACTCCTGTATACCTATGTCCAGCCCACCTAATTTACAGATGAGCCATACAAACTAGTTTGATGGAGGGTTTCCATTCATTGGCTTTCAACTAGGACCAGAAATTGTGGGATTGTCCTGGATCTTGATAAAACTCCAGCCAAAATAACTCCATTTGTAGAAAAAATCTCAAATATTAAAACCAGATTTGCAATATTTCAATAAAGAACTTCAGACTTTCCTTGCTCATAATTTTAAGTTTTTCTGTCCCTGGTTCCCTTCTGCCCCAGCCTGTGTGAGCTGATGAAGATGGAGCCTCCATTTCATACTCCTTTTCTGTTTTCAACTGCACTGTGCCTGTTTATGAGAATAATTATGATCCCTTCTCTTGGCATTTTGTTTCTTAAATATGCATCACAACAGAGTGCCATAGTCAGTCCACAGATGCGTATCTCAGGGGTGCTGTCTCTGCCACGGGTCCTTCTGGCCTATTAGTGGTGCAATGGGCACTCCTGCCTCTTCAGGTAGAGCAGCTTACACTTTCAGCATTGGAGGTTTTTGGTTGGATCCCAGGTGTACTGTGTAGCTGGGGGTCCCATGTACCCTGCCCAAGAATAAACAGGGCATTTTATTTAGCAGATTAAATCAAAACATACAAAACCACCCTTCTGCTGCAGTCACCCTCTACCTGGAAATTTCAGCACGTACGGCAAGGGAGGAGGTGGTAGAGGAAATATTTGGTTGTCTGGTTTCGTCATTGCCTGTCTGATTCTAGAGAAAAAAACTCTCTCAACATAAGAAGGTGGTGGCGATCAGGTGCATGGGAGGAGAAAAGCAGAGCTGGTGCAATGAGTCAAACATTTATCTGCTGTAGGGCAGGGTTAGTGCCAAAAGCTCTGTCTGGTTCTTTTTCTGACAACTGTGCATGATCATCCCCTCAAATGATGGCAACAGCTGCTGGCCCTGACTCCTGACATCTGTGTGCAGTATCTGCACAGCTGTATTGTGCAGAGGCGCTGTAGAAAACACGAGCAGGTAATAGATTTTGCAAAACTAGCTTGCAAGCCCCTGAGGCTGAATTGAACTGTTGTAAATCTCACCCCAGATGTGGGTCTTCTGTCATCAAAACACACGCTGCCTTACTGTACAGCCATGTTGGAGCTGCTGTATGAATTGCCTCTACCAATATAATTATCCTTTACCAAAGGGTTGGGGTTCTTTCCCCACTGAAAACAGAACTATTTTTAATCTTCACCCCTCTCTTTCAAATCACAGGTAGTGATTAATTACTCAATTGTGAAAGGACTGAAGTACAATCAAGCAACACCTACCTTTCATCAATGGCGCGATGCACGGCAGGTCTATGGCTTGAATTTTGCAAGCAAAGAAGAGGCTACCACATTCTCCAATGCAATGCTGTTTGCTCTGAATATCATGAACTCACAAGATGGAGGTAAATTAGCAGCCACTATGCTCTTTATTGATCTGTGACTTTTTTCAATGCTTGTTATCCATCCCCCAGTGCAGTTGTATTGGATAGTATGCCATTATAAAATACGTTATAACAAAAAAAGTTGGTCTCTGGTAGACAGCCTTTAGATCAGCATTTGCTGAGGTATGAATTGTACATGTTTTCAGGTTTTATTCACCTTCCTTCTAATTTATCATGGTGCCTTAACTCACAATAGGAAAATCAATGGCTATTTGGGAGTGCCTCAACAGGCAGGTAGCCCCACTGATTTATGTGGATCTGTGTATGCTTTGGTTACATGTAAGATGGCAGAATGTAACTTTAAATAAACAGAAGCTAGAGTAAAATTAGCAACATTTTATAAGGTAGAACTCAGAGCTGGTATTTCCAGTGTGTTGGGTGTCAGCTACAGCTGTTGGGTCTTGTGGGCCGGCTTTCAAAAAGAGGATTGTGTGGCATCTCAGTTATTTCATAAGGTAAAATGCAAAGGCTTGTACTCTGGACATTGACTGATGTGTTCCTAAGTACTATATTGACTGCAGTTGAAGTTTGTGATGAAGTTTACTGTTCTGTGGAATTGTCATTGCAGTAGCTTGATGAGGGCCCAAAATGAAGTCCTGGTTTCTCAGTGGAAACCAGTTTCTGGTCTGCAGTATCTGGGTAAAGTAGTGCCCTCAGTTACACACCTATGACCTCTCTGCAGCTCCTGGGCTGGGAACAGAAAGCAATCCTTGTGTGGTGGAGTTTTTTCCTGCAAAATACATACTGCAGCCCTATTTTCCTTTTGAGAACTCAGTCAAGGTTTATGTCACTTGCTGCTGTCCAGGTTTCGATGCAGTGTTCACTGGTGATGGACAGCAGGTCTCTCAAGAGAGGTTGTCTCCTGACAACCCTCATTACACAAATATGTCTTACTGAAAGGTGTATTTGTAATATAAAAGATCATATTTTTTTCTTTTGCTATTTCCATTCATCCTATTAAGCCGACAAATGCAAAAGTCATCAAAAATCAAGAAATGTCTTAAATTCTGAGCTGTATTTAGAAGTACTGAGGACTGAATTCTGCCTTCTTCAGCCTGAACTTTTTCAGCTCTATTTGTGCCACAGCAGGAGACTTCAGGAGGAAATCTGGCCAACAGTCACCAGTCCTAAATTCATGCAAGTCTGAAGAGTACAGAGCTCTTTGGCTGCTCATATGTGCTCAACCCTTTTAGACCACCAGATGAGACTCCAAAATTGGGATACTTTGAGTATGGTCTTGATGTAGTGATTGGTTTAATGTCTATAATGAATCTGCCTTTCTTCTGAAAGCCCTTAAGTGTGTGTGTGTGTGTGTGGGGGGGGTCGTCCATCTGTCTCTTCCTGTCAAAGGGAGTGGGGTTTTTGCAGGATTTTGAGGTGGTTCCAGGGAGGTGCTTTGTGGAAACATGAGTCTCAAGATGAGAATTTATTGCGCTTAGGCTAAAATGAAAGAAACTATCTTAAAGTGGATACTTTAATTATGTTAGCTACTCTTAGCAAAGAACATCAGGTATCTTTAAGAAAGTATTTTTGAGTACTTGAAAAGCCTATTAGATTTCTGTGAAGTTTAAGAATATACAGCAAATAATAATTTTCATTTTTGGGGGTATTCTTTTATTCATTTACTTAGCACACCAAAGTGTGTTAGATGCTTTACAGACATAAGATCCAGCCCATGCTGAAAAGCTTGCATTTAACGTTTGTAGTTGTCACATAGGCAGGCATGAATTGGCTCACAGATGAAAAAATTTGCTACTTTCTTTTCTGAAAAAAAAATGGTTCGGTAAACATTCAGTCTTCAACAACCCCTTTTCTCTTATACATAAAGTGTTAAAAGTTTCAAAGATCACCAGTTGTCCCATTCTTTACAGCTGAGCTTGTCAAAACCTGATATTTGCTTTAAAGGGAATTTAAGTATTTGTGTTTTGTTTAAAAAAAACTCTGATTCATTGAAACAAATTCCCCAAAATTCTTTTTTATAAAAATTAATTTTTAATTACAAAATCTATTTCTACAACTATTTCTCTTTAAAATTTTATTAGCTACAAATTGATAATAGATTATACTGAGGACTTTTACATCATCATAGGCTTCCCAGTTATCGTAATGATCTTAGTATGCAATCTGACAGCAAAAGTACATAATGCCTATATGATACAAAATGTTTCTTTCGGATCTACTATTTCTAGGCTTATATAGCGCAGAACCTTTTGTGGGCATGAATTAAGGCAGTTAGGAGTTCACACAAAAACACATATCCATGTATCTTTTCAGACACAGCCACTGCCTGCATGCTTTATCCATTCTGCTGCCTGCATGCTGCATTAGGGTTTGATTTTTCATATGGAAAAATCATTAGGAAAAAAATGTATTTATTATATCTATGCATCCATGTATTAAAGTTGCCCATGTGCTTATGCAGATGGATGACAGCTTTAAGGAGTGCATTTGTATGCACAGAACTTCTCACACACTAATAAAATCCTCAACCAAAACCAGAGAATTAAACAGAGGTTCCCTCTGGCACATTCATCCTTACTACAGAATACCCTATCTATCTGCTAGCTCCACAGTTTGGGATATGCTACATGCACTACTTGGGATGTGCTATTTCTGATGTTTACTTGTTTCATATATTCCCTGCTGAGACATTATTGTGTTTAGGTATAGCTAATCTTCCTATAGTTGGATGCAGATTCTGGCTTCCCTGACTGTTTCTCCCTTCGTTCTACCTCCCACTTTCATAGACTGAAATTAATCATGGTAGACTACAGCAGAAAATCTGAGACTGCATCCTATCTTCAGCAGATGTGGAATCAGGGTGCTATAACATTTGGGAAAATAACTAGTCTTAGTTGCAAAGGAAAGGTGTGGGTTTCTGCATGGCGCATGAAGCTGAATTAGTTTAAAAAAAAGTGATAGCAGTAAGTGTTTTGGGGAGTTGGAAATAATTTTTAGGCAGTGCTGACTTTAAAATGAATGAGTCACTTCAAATGAATATACAGTTATGAACGAGCATTGAGAATTACTGTACTGTCCCACTACTTCACGAGAGAGATTGTGAGACCTGAATCATTCACCACAGAGGTGGCTATTGCTCTGCGCTGATTACATGGGGCACTAGTGAAAACTAAACCAAGTGCTTTGTTAAATGCCTACGGCTAAATGGGCTGAATCAGATCCTCAATCCAGCTGCTGACTCAGGAGCCTGTGTTTACCTGGGTTATGTGTCAAGATCATCCCTGGGGAGGGATTCCTCCCAGGGGTCTGACATCCCAAAGTTTGGGAGAGTTGGAAGAAAGCAGTAGTTTAAACTTGCTGTCTAGTTGTATTTCTGCAGTGGATGACCTCATACTCTTACCCATGGGGAGGGCTGGCCATCTTCCGCGCAGCCAAATTCTCAGTGCTACGATGGGAGCCTCTCCCAGTGTATGTCCTCGGGGGGGTTAAAGCAAGCCTTGCAGCGCAGGAGCTGAACACACTCAGCTCAGTCTTGTGCTTTGTAAGGATGCTAATGATCATGTTGGGAGTAATCTAAAATGAGATAAAATAAGACTAAAAAAAATAATAATACAAATGTGTACCATCCTTCCTTTAGAGGTTGACAGTTGCCTCACTGAATCACTATTGTTTACCTGCCAGCTTGTTTATATGCCTAATTACTTTGATTTCCTTATACATCTCTTTAATCTGTTCTCCTTTACAATAAAAAATGAAGAGCTGGTCCTGAGCCAGCCTGCAAAATGAGAGCAAATGATAACATTGACTTGCTCATTACCAGTCTCTTGCTTATGGTTCTTTAATGGTGCCATTTAGTAAGACCATCTGTATGACAAATGACTTCCCATTAAATTTTTTTTCTTTTTTTTTCATGGGAGTCCACTTTGTAAAGCCAGGCCTTTTACTGGTGTGAGTTACCTGATGCAAAGAATGTCTGGCCTACCTTGTCGCCCGCAGCCAGGTTTCACTGGGGACGGAACATGATCCCTTCTTGCCCAGGCTGGACACTGCAGGAAAAGCTTTTGCATGGATCCTGCCCGCAGGCTGTTTGATGTCTGATAAGCAGACAAGGTTCATGTTCTTCAGAGCTTACATCCTCTTAGATTTTACAAATGCAATGACCAGTGGCAGCACAGCATGGTTATTAGAGCAGGACATAAGGTAAAGATATCAGTAAGCTAAAGTGGGCAAGGTCTTCCCTGACATAATTTTCTAGGAAAGCTGGTGGTGCCCGTGATGAAGGTACCTTTTTCTGCAGGGCTTAATGGAGCGTGCACACTCAGCGCTTCTCCCAGTGAGTGGTTACACTTCCCTGAAAGAGGTAATGAGGCTATTTTCTCTTTCTTACTCACCAAATTGCTGGAGTTGGGCAAAGGAATGGCTTCATGTCTTTCCCTCCTTATTTGCTCACCTCAGACACTGTCCTTTCTTCCCTTCTTGTCCCTGGCAGCATCTGCATGTTTCCATCAGAACGTTCTGTGGAAGGAGCCAGTGGCTTTGCTTTGTGGCTTGGTGTGACCAGCTCTGAGGGCATCTTGGGCTTCCATAGTTTAAAGACTTGGTACCTCTTGGAGAAGAATTGAGAGTCTGATACGTGCAGCCTACTGGTAAATGCTGCCTATGATGCAGTGAATATAACGTATTATGGACTTTTGCTTTTCTTTTGATGTCTTTGCTCTGGGGACTTGGGTAGTTATTGTTGACTTACGATGCAAGAAAATATTTATATTTCTAAACATAAACACCATGTGCTGGAAAGCCTTATGCAGAGGACTAGGTTGAAGAGTTAGTCATAGTTCAAGAGGTCAGCTGCCTTATCTGACTAAGAAGGGAGAAGTTGGAGGAAAGCATGAAATAGTAGGGGAGAGGTTTGAAGAAAATGAATAGTGATTTTTTTTTTTTTTTTCTTGTAAGAAAGGCATTTTCTTGTTCTGAGTATAAGTGGCTTACAGACCACACAATACAAACATGTAGGTCACAGAGGGTGCAGAGTTCAGCCCCGTGCCTTCCAACACTGAACTTCACAGACCCAGCTTTAACTCTGCAGGGAGTCAGAAGGATTGCTCCTCACTCCTTTTCTTCTGATTAGCAGATCTGCTGGCTTTTCTTTTTCACAACTGTGGATTATTTGACATGTATTTCTCCAGCCCCTTTTCCTGTAAGTTGGATTTGATAAAGTTCTTCAGAGTTTGAGATCTTTTTCCATTCCTTCAGTCATTCTGCTCTTATTCTCGTCCAGAAGTGACTGCATTTCTGTATTGCTGGGAGAAGGTTCCTTGGAAAGCACTTTAAGCCCTCAAAAATAAGGGGAGAAATAGAAGAATAAAGCATTGATTCATCAAACAGCAGATAAACTGGCAGTATATAGCATACATTCACTCTCCTAGTTAGATGCCCTAAGTATTTGCAAGGTTTCTGTCAGGGCAGCAGGTGTGTGAAGATTATGGTGCACTGGATTTCAGATGAAAGTCTACATAATTTTTTTTTAATAGAATTTTGTAATGTTACATTCAGTTCATTTTTTCATTAGAATTTTTCCAACTAGTTCTGCATCTCTTGATATTTCAGTAGCACTAAAGTGTAACTGCTGGGAAAGTCAGTCAGCTGTATTCTTCTTCTACAATGCAGTGACTGTTTGACTTGATAATATTGCCCCAAGGCTTCCCATCACCACAGTGTGGGAAGACAAAAGACTGCATCTTCATTACAGTACTGCATAATACATAAAATAACTCATCAATAATAGAGGGGACCCACCACAGAACACAATGACCACTTGCAGCCAGCTGGTTCCAAAACTGTGCTGGTGTAAAGAGATCTGTGCCCTATGTGAGGCACTTTGCATACTGCGCTGCGGACTTGTTTCCCACACTATTAGGTGTGTTGGTGCAGATTATAAACCACTAAGATGGTGTATTCTGTGCACATTTTACTTTTTAGTGTGCTAATAACATTTAAAGACTCGTGTAACCTCATATTGTGTAGGCATTGCAGGACTGTAAGCATGCCATTCTGCTGCAGGTCTTTTAACCAAATCATCCCAGAAGTTGTAGGCATACATTTATAATGTAGGCATAGAGAACTTGTAAATAACAACCTTTTAAACTTACTAGTGTAAATATGAATCCATGTGGTCATACAGCTAGTGCTAGCCAAAATAGCAAGCCGCAGGCAATGGTTAATTGGGTGCATGGTAAAAATACAAAAAGCTTTTGCTTTAAAAAACAAAGCTTTCCCAGGGCAATAAATCTTTCCTGACTGACATCTTCCAAAAGCACCAGAGAAAGGTTTAGAGAAATAAATTTCCCAATTTTTCCAGCCTTATGCCTACTGCAGTTTCAATATAAACTTTAGTCGCTCAGAAATCCTCTGCAGATAGGACAGTTTCTGATCTAAACGGCTGTGCTTTGTAAGTCAATGAAGAGGGAGGGAAAATTCAAGTAAGATGATGAGCTTTTTCCTTTCATCTGCTGCATTGCTTTATCACTGGAACTGTTCCAGAAAAATCCACTGGACTTATAAATAATCTTTTAGTATATTGCTTACTATAAGAATAAATTCCTTCCTTTGCAAACTGGACAGAGATGAGCTGTTACATAGCAAACAAGATGTGAATTTTCTTGAGCAACCAGTGCCCCACCATCTGTTCGGTGGTTCCCGTCTTGGCCTGACCCTTTGAGGGCAGGAGTCCCTTGCTACCACAGCTGAAAAACATCAGCTCAGGCCATAGTAGTACTCGTGTCTTGCTCCTAAGGCTCTTCTTTACTGAGCTGATGGGGATAACAGTCCTCATACAAGCCCAATGTCCATGTTTCCAAAATAACCAACACTTCTCCTCGTGGATTACAGGCACTTTCCATGCAGGCTTACCCTGCCTGTAAAACTGCTCAGGTGCCCTCTTCTCAGGTTAACCTGGGTTTCCTGTAATGGATATATGACATTTCTAAGAACCTGGATACACTAGGTGAGTTCACATTAAGAGAAATGTGTTTAAAACCAGAACTGGAAGAAGTTGGCCCAGCCAGAAGAAGCAGTGAGTAAAACTGGTTAATCTTCCATATTAGCTTGGCTCCAGCTGAGTGGAGCACAGAAGGTGAATTTCTTCACTTGTGAATAGATAAACTGGGATTACAGACTCCTTTCAGTGTTAGAACTGTAAATATCATTGCTGTTATTCATCTGTCAGGAAGTATCAAACCGTTATTTAATTATTCTGCTCGGTAGAAGTGGGCATCATTTTTTTTTTATTCAGTTTTTCAATACCCCAGATGGTAGGGATCCATGGCAGAAATTTTTCCAGGGCAGTGAAGTGCTTTCCCAGTGTTATGCTAATAAAAACCCATGGCATGTTGTTTGTATGTGTCTTAGCCACTTTTCTGCAGGACTCTATTATATCTCTGCTTAAAGCAGCAGCAGCGCCGGAGCCACTGTCACACGTCTAGAACAACAAAAGGTGCCTTTGTACTTTGAAGAGCATAACAAATCTAACGGCTCTTGAGTCTCTCACTGATGTTTTTTGCTGTGCTGAATTCTTCTGCACTAAATGAAAACCACTTCAGGAAGGAAACTGTGGGGAGAAAATTGTTGAGAGATTTAAGAGAGACTTGCACACATTGAGAGTGAAGACTTCTGTTAGTGAGATTCCCTAGCACCATTGCCCTCAAATCCTTGTTATTCTGAAACTGGTGCAAACTGGCAAAGTTCCCGGAGCTCAGTGGTAGGAGATGCAATGTAGCTTTTTCACTAGACTACGATAAGTGGCAGAAAAATATAGCTTAGGAAAAAGGTAATTATCAGAATTTAAGTAGTCCAGTAATTTATGTGCAAGCAGTGTAGGCCAGATTTTGGCCTTTATTCATTTGGAGACCATTTGTAGAGTGTTTCCTTGCTGAATATACCTCTTCATCTGGCAATGAAGGGCTCCTTTTTGGGGGGTTTAGAGTGGACTATATATACACCATGTCCTGTGTCAAGCCATGGCTGTGACTGGATCTCAGCCTCAAGCCACAGAAGTGCGAAAGCTGCCTTGCCCCAGGAGATGCCATGACTCAGAAGCAGCTCCATGTCGTCCATGTCGCTCTCCCTCTTCTGCTTCTTCTCCTCTCCCCCGGGGATGAGGCAGGAGGAGTACCTGCCACGAGCCTACACCAGCAAGTGGGTTGCTAGCACCCTCTGGGTGTAGCTCCTCGAGTGGGCGGTGGGCTCTGCCCTGACTCTGCCCCTCTGCTCTGCAGAGGCAATGAGCAAAGGGGTGGTTTTACACCCCAGTCTGGCTTCCTACCTCCTGCGTAAGCACCTAGTCTGTGCTTGGAGTCGACAGCTCTTCAAAACTCTGAAGCATATGAGGAGCTAATGACGTTTTGTGATGAGAACAGTATTTTTCTCTTTACCTTTTCCAATGTCAGGTCTCAGTGCATTTTGCTTTGCTCAACAGTAATAGACTACGGGACATTTATTTATTGATTGAACATCTGATTTCTTTCAGTGAAAGAGAAATTGCTGCTTGGAAGAGATTTTATTTTTTTAGCAAAGTTCTTTCAGTTCATTTTCTGTCATTCTTAAAGTGCTTTGATATTTGGTGTCCTGGGGTAGTCTCTAAAATAACATGACTTCATTTGTGTTGGAACAAGAATTGCTTTTTTAAGGCAGTTTGTCTTCCTTTTCAGACCCCGCATGAGTTAGAGGTGCTGTAATTCCATGCAGATCAATGCTCTGTTTACCTCTATACATACATTGACATCCCACTCCACTCTTCAGACTGATTCACACTATTTTTAAAGCCAAATATTGGGATAGTTCATAATATATAATGTAGTATAGGTTGAAAAGAACATTTTGTGAAATTTTTCTCACTAGAGGAAAAGAGAAGAAACAATACTAAAAATAAATAATTTTAAATATTGTAAGGGATGCCCTCATTCTTAAAACAAAAAAATGACCAGGCAGCGTGCTGTGATGGTAGTTACACAGGTCCAGATTTGCAAAGAGTGATAACTTCCAGTAGGCATTCCTAACCTGAATCACCAAACCCAGACTGATTTTTAAGACAATGCTCCTTCAAATCCTGTACTCTTTTTTGGAAAAGTAAACTATAGAAACTTCCAAGAGATTGTATGGAAAGTGACACCTCCAGCTTTCTACAACATTAATAACTATCTGACTTTGCTTATCAGAGGAATATGTACTGTATTAATTTTGAATCATCTTGCAGAAATGGTGCCTTCTGATAATGATGATGTCTAATTCCAGTGTTATCCCCCCGCCAGTTACATATTTTATACTATTCATGGGTATCCTATGCTAATTGTTGGGTACTAGCTAATTTATATGAGTGATTAACTTGAGATGAGATACACAAATGTGTAGGGATTATTATGTTTGGGTTTATTAGTTGCTGGGCTGTCAAGAAACTTGGTCCTTTTTTATTTAGTAGACTTTCTGGGTTCCCAGCTAAGAACCAGGTCTTACAATAGTTTGTCTCTACACAATAATTCTTACATTCCCCTAGCTGTGATTCCACTCCAAACAAGTAATAATTGTGTGACTGTGATCCTCCTGTTAAGTGGAGCAGAAATCTGTAGTGGAGCAGAAATCTGTAGTACAGGGGTTTGTATCTGAGCTGGGCTGTCTTTGTAGTCAAGGAACAGTAACAGATGCTCGTGGGACATTCGGCTACATATTTTAGGTGTCTCTATCAGGCACCTCTAGGCAAAATTCAGCCTGTTTTTCCTCTCTTTTTCTTCACTGACTGTAAAGGATTATGCTAAGAACCCTCCTCTGGTTTATGACAATTTTGCTATGATTTTCTCCCAAACTTTCTAATTAATAGATTAATTATTTCTAATTATGCTATAATTAATTAGTAACTACAATAATAATTAAACTTCTAGTTTAATAATAATAAATTAGGGACCTGGAAACTAATGTGCATAAGCCATATTTTTAGTGATGCTCCATGGATTTCCCTGGAACAGTTAGTGAGAACTCGCAGTACCTGTGTGTTGTGTGCATCCATATGTGTGTATTCACATGAGCAATATACGTCAGATTATCACTTCTCTGACTGCCTGAGCTCTGCAAACGGATGGAAATTTTTTTTATACCAGAATTGAACTTGGGAAAAAATTCACACATATATAGGTACAGATCAGGAATAAGTTGCTGGGCTGAGAGGATTTTTCACATGTAATCAAAATAAAAAATTAAGTGTTTTGAATTTTGATTTTAAACTCTGCTTTCATTATGTGCTATAATTCACCTTTAATAAAAACATGTTCCTGGTCAAAACACAGAGAGTTTAGGACCAGAGAACTGAGTGGGGACAGTCAGTGGCACAGCTGAGGAGGCAGGGCACAGCTCTGCAGCCCTCTCCAGCAGCAGGCTCAGCTGAGGGGAAAGTACTGCGTAATTCCAACCACCGAGTGAATCACCATATGCTGCCACCAGCAAAGCATGTAGAGCAGCTTCTGCTGCTGGCTGGTAATCCCCAGGGAGCTCAAACAAAGTTTATTAATTGTCTTCTTAGATGACTCCATGAGGTCATCCAGCATCTTATTTTTCATCAAGTCAGAGACCCAAAAGCTCTAGGTTGTGTGGCATTCTGGAAGAAGAATCCCAGATCCTTATGGAAGTAACTGTTGAAACTTCTCCAGTTAATCCTAACAAAGTAATACATCTGAAAATGGGATTCACTTAACTGAACTTCAGCCATGTAAATGCTAGGCATCTAGTCTACAATAGTTGTATAGTTTCCTTTCCACTCCACAGAGTGAGGATGGCTGACGTAGTCCTGTGCTGCTGGCTGGTGGCTCGACAAGCTGCGCAGTTCCTGCGACACAGCAGGGAGCAAACAGCAACTGCAATAAAATGGAACAGTCTTGGGTCGTCCTGCAGTTCAGGAAGGAAGTAATCTGCTAATAGGTGATTTTAGCTCACGAAGCACCTGACCTTTGCACTTGCACGTGCTCAGCTTCACAGCTGAGGAGAAGGCAGTGTGATTCGGGTCTTGAAGGTATATTTAAAAATCTGTTTCAATTCTACTGATAAAAAAGCAAAACCCTACAAAGCAATCACCGTCAATCAGATTCTCATGGATTATTTTATCTGTTGGTCTTGATTAGTATTCCGGAGTGCTCTACAGAAAACATCAATTTTAATTCTGTTTCCTCCACTGCTGGTTTCCAGGGACTCCCTCTGGTGGTTAGTGCAGTGCCTGAAAAACCATGCGTACATCATCTGTGCAGTACCGCACGGTATTAGACGTAGATATTGTGGGCACAACAATGTAAGGGAGAAACGTAAACCTATTTCATTCCCTAAATTGAAGGGAAATAACAGCAGTTACCTACTGTACTGGTTTTGCTCTATTTTTATGCCAGCCTATCCTCTATGCTAAGGGAGAGAATCAGGTGCTTAAATGAGCCCAGTTTTCCCATATTAACCAAATCCTACATAAGAGACCCATCTTGTGCTATTCTTAGTCTCCACAGAATCTCACTGAGATGACAGTTTGGTGCCCAAGGAATTCAGGACTGGTCCCTTAGCGCTCAGTTCTGGTTGGTGGGATCCAAGGGTTGTGTGGTAGATGGTGGCCTTCCAGCAGCGTTGCCTTTGCTGGCACAAGTTTTACCCTGGCTTAGACCTGTGACGAAGCATCCTCCTTTCTGTGTCTGCAAAACAGTGCTTAATTTCTTCACTCATCCTTGAAGCAGTGAACACCCTGCATGTATCTGCTACAGGTATCTGTGTGCTTTAACCAAATGCTTCTGAATCCTCTGAGAAAGCACCTGTGACTGCCAGACTAGATGATGTTGGCTAGAAACTAGTCCTTATACATGGGCCAGAGAGCTGATATTTCCTAGTTGGTAGGATTGATACCCTCTGAGGGAGACCTCAGTTCGGTGTGTTCAGGTTACTGTAGATGCAGGCTCAGCCTCTTGCTGAGCTACTCAGTGCTTTTCTCTCCCATCTCCAGGGCATCCCTCCTGAGTCCTTTCTAAGTCGTCCTTTCTTATGGCTGTTTCTCTTCCTCCTTTATGTAGACAGCAGAAAACCATGAACATTTCTATAAACAAGAATATGTACTGATATCTTCTCTTAGCTTAAGCAATGACAAGCTCCAAAGGCAATTCCCCCTGGTCTGCAGGTGAGCACTGAGTGGCCTGATCCACCACTGCTCCTAATCTGAGGGTCCAGTAAGAGAGGGGAATATGCACTGACAGAGGCATCCATGAAGGAACTATTTCTGTACTAATGGCATCCTATCCCAGCAATATAATTAACCAAATTTTGTAATTTGCAAAAACAGGTACCCAAAGTATGGGAAAGGTAAGTTCTGTTTCAACTCCCTGTAGGAAGGTTGTGAATTTGAGGCCAGTGATTACAGAGGCCTGATGTACCACAACCATCCAGGCAACAGATACATAGAGAATTATATTTTAATACATAATCAGTGGAGCTATCACTCTTTTACAGTGGAGACGTGACTTTGTTCTACTCTAAGCCCATGCATAATTCAATTTATTGAAGTTCTTTTTATTCTGATCTTATGCAAGACTCTGAGGACATGAGAAGGAGCCAAGGGAATTACAAAATTAATTCTTCTCAGTTTCTAGTGGTGTTCTGCAAATTGGCAGAATGCTGCCGTGGGGAAGTTGAGAGGCAGCTGGCTTAGAGGTGCTGTCCAAAACCATGCCCCCACTGTCAACTGCAAGAGTTAAACAGAAGGCACAGCTGTAAAACTGCATTGCACATGAAGGCTGTGGGCTTCTAAGGTACTGCCCAGGAGGCAATGCAAGAGAGATGATCCCAATGTGGTTTGTAAAGCAGAAATTTTAGGATCAGTTATTTGTAGTAGGTGAGGATGAGCTATGATTTTTCATCTGCAAGACTTCTCTTGTATAATGTTGTCTAAGCAAATTAGCGTAAATATTGTAAATGGTTTTCTGCAAGGAATGCAATGTATTATTGTGAATAAAAATGTTGTTAGGGATAAATCTGTTGTTGTATTAGTATTTGAACTGACAATATGTGCATTGACCATGCTGAGAAACTTGCCATCTAAAGGTTTGACAGCTAGAGACATACACTGGGAGAACTGGGAGAAGAGGAGGACCTCTTGATCTGACATTCAAATCTTGTTTCTCTTGAAAGAGTGTGAAGGATAGGAATGGGTGAGGTGGGAGGGAGCCAGCCATATAGACATTAGAGAGTATTGTTGGTGTTTTCAGAAGTGCCCCGATCCCCACTATTAGCTATGGTAAGCTAATGTTTCCAAATCCCATGTTCCTGGCCAGTGCAGGCAAAGATCTTGCCACAGGTTTGCTCAAACTTTTGTCTTCTGTGGTCATAGATTTCAGATGGTAAGTTCAGACTCTCGATACTGAGCTAAAACTTACAAGAAGTGGAACGTGGTAGTAAACTTCCCAGGGTACAGTGCCCAGAGCTATCATTCCAGGAAGGAGCAGCCTTTAGCACACACACAGCTGGCTGTGTGGCTTCTCATGGCGCTGTCGGTGTAGCCTTTGCAACACAAAAGTCAATGTACGGTGTGACAGTGTCTTTGAAGCAGGTGATACATGTAAGTTGGTGGTGTTCGTGTGTATTTCTAATGATGCTACTTGGCTGTCTGCGAGGAAGAAAAACATTATTCACTCTTGACTTGCCTTTAAAAATAAACACGTGATCATAAGTCATCGAGATTAACACCTCTTTTGACTGCTTGAACTTGCTAAATGTGAATTTCTCATTCTTGTGAAGAAATGGTACATTTCCTGGAGCATAGCGGAGCGAGGAGCAGGACTGCAGGTACCTGTGTGCCAGTCCAGTGCTTTGTGGTCAGGAGCAGGAGGACATTCAGAAGGTTGGATATTGTCAGAAAAAGGGTTGAATATGGATTGTCCTGAAATTCAGTGGATGTTCAGTTCTAAGGTATTTTAGTTCATGGGATATTTGGTGTTTCTTTTTTCAGCATACCATAGGAAACCAGTATTGGTATCCACAATAGAAATGCCTGCACGTTTAGATGTGGGTGCTTAGGTTCCCCTGCATCATTTACAAATACATACATTTCGACTTCACTTCTCAAGATGCTTTGCCAGCAAATCTTACAGGATCCTTGCTAAATGCAAAAGAAAACACTTTGAATCAGTAAAACTGCAAGACTATCTGAATTTGGACAAAAAGAAATGAGCCTTTTGGTGTCCTCCAGACCCTGCCAAATCACTATGTGTTGCTGATGACTAACAAGGGTGGCACATCTCATGCAAAGGCTGGCAAGAGTTAGCATGCACAACACTGCAGGAAGGGCACCCTTTAGCAGGGATGGAGGGGTGGATGGATGCTGGGGGCCAAAGGGCAGCAGCAGCATGCGAGCTGCGAGCTGCAGCACTCTGGAGATGTGTTGCCAAGGTGTGTGAAGGGGTTTCTGGATCTGCAGCAGAGGCAGGAGGTACTGGGGAAACCTTGGTCCCTGTAGAGTCAGCAGCAAAACTCGTGATTCTTTGAGATATAGGAGGAATTTACCCCCTTTTTGTGAAAAGTTTGTGAAAGAAATAAGGGTTTGAAAAGAGTAACAAAGGTGAGGATCCAAAGGGAAGCATGCCTCGTGCTTTCTGTTGATTATTTCATTCCTCATCTCTCTGACCTTTCTGATCACTCTAAATTTAATATTTAGACTTCAGGGCTAAAGCTTGAACAATAAACATAGATATATTGCTCTTTAGGCGAGCTGGCATTCCTTTTTTTTTTTTTTTTTTGCTATCTGATGTAACATTCCTGTAAGCCCAGAGTAACTGCAATTTTGTTACTGTTATTGCAATGATTTTCTTACAGATGAGATTGCCCCTGGGTGGCTTTTCGTTATCTCATCAGCCTGAGAGTGCACCCCCAACTGCCTTCTTTTTGCCTGTCAGAGTTTACTGGCATGTCCAGAAATTGCCCAACTAGAGTCATGCTCTCTATATTTCTTGCCTTAAATCACATTATTTTGCAGTTAGATGGTTCGACGCTACCATATTTTTAAATAATGTTTTCCCTGACACTGTAAATGGTGCAGAAAGTTGTAGGCAGACGGCCACTGAACTGAGCTGTTGAAGTTGGGGGCAGGGGGTTTGGTCAGCAAGCTTTGGTACGCAATGAGACTATTTTTATGGTGATACACTGAAAAAACATTGCAAAAACCTCAGGAGTGCAGAGATGTGTCCTTGGTCATGCTGTAAAGGTCAGCGTCGGCTTGTTGGGTGCATCAGCAGGGGCTGAGTGTGCAAGCGCTGATCCGAAGTCTGTTTTATAGGCAGGTTTTCTCAAGCATTGCACTGCCACAGATTATATTTGTTCTAGTTTCTCTTCAATTTTTGAAGTTAAATTACAGATACAGCAACAAACAAATTGTGTATTTCTTCTGGAGCATTTTTGAGGCGCACCAAGCCTGGGGAACTCACTGAGAGGTCTACACCAGGCACAAGTGCTTAAGCCACTGTTTCATCAAGGTTAGGAAAAACGTTTTCAAGAGTTTTCAAGGTTCCTTTAACAGAAACCAAAACTTTTTCTCAGAAACACAGTACATCTGATTGTGCTTTTTATTTGACTAAAATAAAAATGGAACTTTTGACCTTCCTGAGAAGATAAAGTATGTATTTTTCATTCTGAGATACCTTTTGTTTCACTTTTCAAATGCACATAATGTAAAATACCATATTTGGTTATCTTGAAGGCAATAACAAAATCCCAGCTTTCCAGTTCAAAATAAAGAGAAATGAAAACTAAACATTCATTTGTGTTTCCATTGTAAAGCTCAAATTCAAGGTCAATTATAAAAAACTAAAAAGAACTGTTTTGTTTGAAAAGCTGAAATGAAACATAACTTTTTAAAAATATATGGAATATCTTTTATTCAGAATAAAAACCCCTGTAAATTTCTGTGCAAATTCACAAACTGTTTTTAAATTACATTTTTAGATTAAACCCCAAATTTTACCTTGAAATTCTTTTTGCACTGCTGCACTAGAAACAGTAATGCAGTGATGATTCCTGGTGAGCAGTATCTTGAATTGCTGGATTTCACATTATTTTTATTATGGGCTATTTTTAGCATTACAATTTGCTTATGGCTAACGTGAGAACAGTAGCTTTTTGAACAAAACTGCAAAACATATTGTCAGCTTTCACACCACATAAATTAAACCAATATTTTCTCATATTACATGAGAAACAGATACAGTAGGGTGTTTTGGGCTTTTTTAGCATATAAATGATTCTGAAAGTGTCCTTTTTTTCATTGGTGGTTTTGAGGAGAAACTTGCAATGTTTGCTAATATAAAATTAAGAAAATGTATGTGTAAAATCAGGAGGAGTGTGGATGTTAACAGTAGAAAGCCCTGTAAGCCATAGTCCGAGCCCTTGCCTCCTGGCTATGCCCACATGTGACTGCCCAGGGCTGTCCCTGCTTCTGGCCTCCCTATTTCTGGCTGCAGTATGGAGGCAAACGCATCATTTTTAGGCATTATTTCTGGGGCTGCTTACGTTGTTTTCCTGTGTTCCTTATAAGCGGTTGTGCTAATCATCTGATTTATGGGTTTCATTTTCCTTGTTTTGCAGCAGTGCAGAAGGGATGGCAATGCCTCTGTTCTCTGTTCATATGTGCTTTAAAATTAGGTGGGTTGGTTTTTTCCACTTTAACCTTAGTTAGAGCTTTTGAAATTATTTTTTCCTAGGCTTTCCTCACTACATTTCACTCTTCTCACTGAGCTCAGTGCATATAGAAGTTACAGTGAAACCTTAGTTTCTTTATTTTTTTCAGCTGGAGTGTATTTTTCCCCTTATGCAAGTTCCTATTAATATGAGAGCGCTTAAGGATGAACTGTAGTCTCTGGGGCTTCCGCCATCATGACCAAATTGTTCGGGGTTTGTCCTTCCCAATGGGTTTGTCAACAGAGGTGGTTGGCCCAAGTAAATTTAAATCAATCTTCTTTTCTCCCTGTCAGTGGTAGAATGGTCTTCCAGTGCTTTTACTTAAGTGTTCTGGTTATGTTATCAACGACTTTTTTTTTAAAAAAGAGCAAACCCAAAATTCAATCTGTTGATAGGTTGAAGCATAGTGTCTGAGCTGGCTTCTTTGTGCACAGCATGAAAATAATGAAACTGCTGGTTTGGAGTGGTATTTTTTCACAGCATATACAGTTCCTCTAAAAGGAGATGCTTCAGGAACCATTAGGAATCGGATGGTGAATTTTTATAGGGCTCAGCATACATGGCTCGTAGTACATGGGAAAAGAATTAAATCCCCAAAATCATAGTCATATGGCCAAACAATCTAATAGCCAGGAGTCCTTAGTATGAAACTGTCTGTAAAGGAGGGCTAACAGCTGCACCTTGTGGGCTTGAAATGCCTTGCAGAGATTAAGGAAAGAAGCCCTTTGTCATGATGCTGTCTTTCATGAAAGTCTTTCATTAACTGACTTTCAGAAGTTATTGTCAGGGCTTTGTCTTGTCAGAATAGATCTTTATCCTGGGGTAGTAAAGATGAGGGCACGTTTACAATGATGACTATGTAGAGAGAGTATTATTAAGGATTTATATTCATTTGCATCTGAGATTAAGGTCCTATGCCGTTCCCTGTGTGAATTAAACACCGATAGCAGTTATGAGAGTTAGGAGCTTTTCTGATTAATTTCTATGTTGAATTGCAGTGAAATCTTATATTATCAGATGAAGGTGCCCACTCCCATACATTAATATCCTTTTGTATTAGGAACGGATATAAAAATAGATATTACATTGTGTATGCGAATAATACACCATATTCACATGGATTTTTATTTCAGAGAAATTAAAGGTCATTCTAACTCAATAGGGAATAAAGTTTACAATTGGTAAGACAAAGCAGGGATGCATATCCTTAATGTTACTGGTCCTCTCGGGGAATGGTGCTTCATCTCCTATGACTCAGGCAGCAGTCGGTGTGGATCCAGATTCCTGTGCCACCACCCCAATTACGGCATGCAAACTGTGTGACATTGCCTTGGCAGAGCCATCTCTCTCACAGTGGTGGCTTATGAGACTTGATGAGGGATGGGTAGCCACAAGAGCGGTCATCCCAACTCTGGGCAGAGCAGGTCTGGGGTGGAGTGAGCCAGCGTGGCTGTCCCCCTGGCACCTCGCAGGTCTGCAGCAGCAGGGTGGACCTGGACAGTCAGAGCAAGTTCTTGCCCCTGACAACCTGCCCAGCTGTTGTGGTTTAACCCCAGCTGGCAACTAAGCACCACACACCCAGGTCAAGTGCGGCTTTCTAGGCATGAGACTTCTCCTCCGTGGAGCCATCTCTCCATTTTGCTTCATCAGTCAGAGCCCATAGGCTCATTTCCTCAGTCCCAGGGCCTGGCTCTTGCTCTCAGCCGCCCTCCATCCCCACCCTGTGCCCAGTCCCTGCAGGAGGGATTCGGGGAGCCCCCCTGCTCTTCCATGCCTGCCCGTGCCAGTCCCTCTCCTGCTCTGTGCCCCCTGCCCCATCTCCTGCAGGAGGGTTTCCTGAGGAAGCATTTTGAGGAAACTGCTGTCTTGTGCAGTACTTTGTGAAGGAAAGACAATTTCTGTGAAGGAACTGCATTTTCAGCTGTTGGACTTCACATTGAAAAGAATGATTAAAATGTGAAAGTAATGTTCAGCTGGAAGGTAATGGGGTGTGCTGATGGTATGAGATAGGCTTCATGGTATTTCAGTGAGAGGTTAGTTCTCACCAATATAGCGTGCTAGTTAGGAAAGGAGATAAAATGCACTTGCATCCCCAAATGGGAGTGACTGTAGGGTTTATAAACACGGTCAGGGCTTCCTTGGTTCTGACTGATGATAGTAAGGGATTGTTGTGACCCTGCTACTTCACAAGATCCAGATTTAAAGTGTCAATATATCACTCTTTCATAATATTGTGAGTCTGTTCTCCAAAACTTCCTTGAGGTGTTATTCATGGCTGCTTTGGCAATTTTTCTTCTCAGCTAAGTTGATTGTTTAAAAATAGAACAACTGTCTTAAAGCTATCCCATGGCTCAGTTCTTCTCCTGAATTGGTCTTGCCTGGTCTCCTCTCCCAGCTATATATGTATTACCCTGGGAGGAGGTGTGCTGCTACCTCGAGTGCTTGCGAGAGCAGTGTAGCAAGAGAACTTTCACCAAATACTGAGGAAAATTAATGCTGAACTGGTAAGCCCAAGATTTAGAGCAGAAACCTCATTATAATTTTTCTCTTCCACTGCAGCACAGTACATATCTGGAATTATATAAAAAAGAAAGGTTTTATGGAACTGTTCATGCCAAGGTTGCAAAAGAGAAGTTATTTTAAAAATTTCTTTTGGGGGACAATCTATAAAAGCAAACAAGTTTTGACAAAAACTCTTCATCAGGTATCTTTGTATTTATGTATTGGAATATGTTGAAAATGTCAAACTAATTATTAAATGCAAAGTACTCCTTGTCTCTAATAATATGTTCTAAAAATAGATCGTGTTATTACAGAAGACATGAATATTTGGTGCCCCCAATATCCCTGGGGTTAAAAAGGCTTTATTACAATTGTTTAATACTACATGTTACAATTTCCTCTCTATTTGTGATGTGAACATTTTATTACTTTGGCCTAAATGGTAAAAAGTAAGTACAACCCCAGCCAGCGTCGGTTGCTAAGGCGTGAAGGGCGGCAGCCCAGCCTGCTGTTCAGAAACATCTTCACGCTTGGACCTCAGAATCGCTTTGCTAAAATAGGTTAAGAGTGAATAAGCCCTTCACATCTCACCAGCTAAGTAAGTATTGCTGCAGAGGACATCTGACCCAAGTGAGAGCTTTAAAAGAACCTCTATTTTCTAGAACCTCTATTTTCTGCTTCTATTTTCTGTTCCTGGTGTGGTACTGCTGTGGAGCCCGGTGCTGCCATGCCGTACCTGTATGCTCACTCACTGCCTGCGATGGGCACTTTCTTAACTTCCAAGTATTACCCCTTGCAAAGTAGTGTTTAGCTTTGAAACTGCGAAGCACAATCCATTGTGTTACTATTTCAAGTTTTGCCTAGCAAATCTTTGATTGCAGACAAGCACAATTCAGGCCACTGTGCCAGGCGAACGGGTGAGGTGGGCTGTGGGCGAGGGGTAAAGCCATCTCCTGGTGCAGGCTCTTCACACCTTGCCTGATCCTGGGTGTTTGTGATCTAGAGGGCTTGTGTTCATTTTTCTGTAAGCAGAGGCACAAACCGGCCTCAGGAGTCCTGAGGTTTTGTGACGGATTTGACATCATGTCCCCCTCCTTCCCCCGGGGAGTTCCTCATCCCACAGGGCATCCCTTTTCACACTAGCATTCACTGGTCCGTGTTTAGGGGGCAGCTTTTCCCACCATCTCATTTGGACACTATGTCTGATTGCGTCAGTCAGTCCACAGGGTTGGTCAGTGTCTCTGTTCATGTTGCCCCTTGGGAGTTGTTTCTTTTTTTAAATACCAGTCTGGCTGGCTCAGCAGGGTCCTCTGGAAGGGGCGAGTTGGGCTGTCATCAGCCCCACTACTCACTGGAAGTAAAACCATCATGTGGATAATGATGTTCACAAGGCACTCGGCGCTACCCCTGCCCTGCCTTGGACAGCTGGTATGGGTTTTTCAGTATCACTTCCTCAAAATAAAAAATATGTAGACGTAGCCCTCCACTGTTTATGTCTTTAAACTATTGTTATTTAAAAGATAGTAATGTTTACTATCAATTAGATGACTACATGGCTAAAGCGGATGTCAGTACTTCCCCTTGGGAGGATGGCAAGAGGGGATAGAATATTTCTACATCCAAAAGAATTTAACTAAATAAAATTACATTTTTTTTCATGTGTCAACCTCAGTTGCTGTGTAATGTAAATCCTGCAGATCTGATTCTCTTACGTGGCATTTGTACGATATACTGCCTTTGTCACTTCTGATTGTGACTTCAGTCGCTTCTGATATACACCTTTGGTAGAAGCCAAATCTGTTGAGACTAGCAAGTTTATAAAATGCTATCTATTCCCATTGAAGAGTAAGGGTAATATATGAAATGATCATAGCATGCATGGGTTTTTCTGAATGGCCTGTTTTAATGCTGCTCACAGGAGATGCTCTACTTGCTAACTCAGCTGACCTCTCTGGTCACCTCCACCTTTCTCTTGCAGTTGAACTTTGTGAAGAGATTCACAGAGCCATTATGAAATGAATTTAAGTGTAAAAGAAGGCAGATACGTAATTATACCTTTTTAATTATTAATTTCCAGCTGTGAAGTGTGGTATTTTTTCTTATTTCTTTTTTTTCTGAGAAGATCCAAATGCAAGGGATGGCATATTTCAGCAATGAGAATTGCATGATGGTTTGTTGTGCCAGATTAGAAGAAGTGCATACTGCAAGTATAACAGGACAAACTGGGTTTAATAATTATTAGAATCTGATATTTTTGTAGCAAGCAGGCAGCAGGCTTTCTTGAGAACTGAGAAAGGATGTCTTTGCTCTGTGATACCATTTAAAGCAAGCTCAGTCATGCAGTGTATTGGTTATGTGTGTGTAATGTCTTACAGGATGGAGTGGCTAGCTGCTGAGGGGACTAGTGCGAGGATGGGGCACTTTTCTTGGTTTTTATTTCCTTTGTTCCCTTGTTCAAATTTCAATCAAGGCAAAAGTCCAGTCCAGGAGTGAGCAAGTGACTGCTGTGCAGCTATTTGAGAAGTCCTGAGCAGCTCAGCTCTTTGTGCTGTCTCTGGGAGTTAAAAACGCTCAGTGTCCTTCAAAAGCAAACCCCGTCTGCCTTTCTGAGAGCTTGCAAGTACTGGCACTCTGTCTGGTTCTCTCTGGTCCAGAGTGTATAGCCCAAAAGCTGTCTCTGGTGGTCTCAGAAGAGGAGCCAAAGTCTGCCTGCCTTGTGGATCGTCCTGATTTCTCATTGTTATGGATGATTTTTAATTTATTTATTTTTATGGAAAACGTGATTAAAACACATCAGCTAGTCAGGAAGCAGAAATGTATGCAGCCTCTCCAAATAAAACCTATTCAGTGAGAAAAGGACAGGCTTTGGTTTCCTGGCTTTCAGTTCAATCATCCTAAAAGCACTAGATGTTTTGGAAAAAATAAAATATTTAAATAGATCTTTTTTTCTGCCAAGATTATTTGAATTAAAATTCCCAAAGTGGGAGAGGAAAGAGCATAATTTAATTTCCTGAATGATATTGAAAGATCCCTTCTGGGCTGAACAGACACCAAGGAATAAAAAAAATACTTCCCTGTCCTTCAATTGCGCCTTTTTTAGGACAGTAAGAGGTGGCAGGTGGAGAAAGTCTGACCAAACACCTTGTGCATTGGCACAGAAGCAACATAAAGTCTTTCAGACACCCATATTCTGAAAACTAATTATTTTCAACTCTTGAAGTGGAAACACAATATAACGATGCTTCCAGGTCTGCTGTTGAAATGCATCACGTCTATTCATTCTTTCCAGCCCAGGTTCAGGATTGCAGCTGTGTGTGCTTAGCAGTAACCACTTTAGTCATCCCATGCAACTGCTCAGAGATTTATGTTTATGCTTGCCTACTTGTTGTGGTAGGATCCAAGTGGTATATAGTATCGCAGTGCAGAAGAGCAAAGCGTTGGCATCGGGAGGTTTGAGAGGACTTGCTGTGCTGCCAACTTCTTTTGCAAGTTTCCTAAACCCCTGGGGCAGGAAGGAGACGGGCCAGGAGACCTCATCTCCAGCAAGTCCATACAGAGCTCTCTTGCCACAAGCTGTGCTGTTCAGGGCACAGTTGCGTTATCACAGGTAAGAAGTATTTCATAAAAGTGTTTTGTTTAGAGTGAAATTATAGCCTCAGCAGTTGTGCAGCATTACTGAGGAGAACGTAATCCCTGGCAGACAGACCTTTATCATTAGGGGAATTTTGGATTCTACGTTTCCTTGTCATTCATAATTTCTTGTCGTTCCCATCTTCAGTCAAACGTACCTTTGTTTATTCTCCAAGACCGCATGCACCAGTGTGACAGCTGTGCACAGCGTGTTTATCCATCAGGAAGGCAGACTGCAAGGAAGGATGCCCTTGAGAGAGAGTAATTTTGAGATGCCTCTCCCTGAGTGCAGCCGCAATTCCCATTTGCAGTACCCAGGCAGTCTGTCCAGTGCAATCCCTCACCCATCCTGTTGTCTCTCTCTATTAACAGTCCTGGCAGCCGAAAGCCCTGACTTATGTACCATTTTGGCTCTTACTTTCCCTCTGGGCATAGACCTGAAAATAACATCTTTTTTTTTGCCTTTTCATCCTTTCAGACCGTGTCCAGATGTATTGACTCTTTCTTCTTATGCTGTCCCTGGGTCAGAGTCTTTTGCACGCACCCTCTCTGAAGCTATTGCAGGACTGCTCAGGTTGTTCGCGGCTGAGATGTCTGGACTCTGGCACTGCCATATGCAGATGCAGGCAGGCTCCTGGGCAATCCAAATCAATTTAGCGTCACCTGCCAGTCACAGTGGTGGATGCCTGCTCCCTTAGTGGTCACCATTCTTGGCCCTGGAGCCTGCGCCCCCTCTGCGAGCTGGTGGGGGCTTGCTTGGTCCTCAGCACATCTTCAAACAGTCAGCAATGTTGCCCATAATCAGCTGGCAAGGACACGCAGAGGGAGAAGCAAAGGACAGGAAAGTCCCTCTGCCATTTCAGCCTTGTAGCTGCTCCCCAGCTTCCCTTACCCTGTCCTCCCTTTCCCTAATTTCAGAAATCATAAAGGAGCATAACACACACCGGTGTGTTACCATCACTGTTTTAGACACAAATTCAAAACGCAGCACCCTACAGGCTGCTATGAAGAAAATTAATTCCATCGCAACCAGAGCCAGTACACGAGTCTTTGTGCAGGGATGCTGGCAGCTGGTCACATCTGGGGCCAGACAAGGCAGTGCTTGGGCAAGGCTGGGCACAGCGGGCATCCAGGCAGGCACAAAGCACTAACAGCTGATTTTCCAATGCAGGGTCACAGGTGCAGCGAGCAGTGCTGGGTCCTGGAGATAGTGTGCAGTACAAAGGTTTACAGGAGCTGCTGTACATTACCATGGAATAGGATGCCATGCAAGCAGGTGGCAGGGGTAGGAAGAGCAGCCCTGTGTTGTATTCAGTCACATCCCTTTTAGAAGGGAGTTCGCTATGCAGTACTCCCACGCACACACACTCTTTTTTTCTAATAGGCAGAGTGGAGGTATAGAGCAACCAGCTGCTCCCAGACTGTAAACCCCTGCACGTGTGGAGGGTGGGCAGGTCATGAGCTGACCCCCGTGGAAGTACTTAGGTGAATAATCTCTCACCAATGCAGACAAGATATTCGCTCATTTGTACCTGATCCTATATTTTTTAGTTTGGAGTTTAAACTGGAAAAGAGCTACCGGATTTGTCTGATGTATGACTGTATGTAAATTGCCATGGTAACTGCCGCATTTCATGTGCTCAGGGCGTTTTCCTAAGTTCTGCAAGCAGCTGTAGCCATGTTTGTTTATGCAGCTCAAAGTCACGTTTCATTAAACCACTAGCTGTTTTGGTTTTTCTGCATGTCTTTTCCTTTTCTTACCACTGGCCATTTTAGCTCTGCATTTTCTTTTCCTTTCCAAATATGAGTGTAGTTTTGCAGCATGGGCTGTACCAGAACCCCCTTTTAATTTCAAGAGCAATCGTAACCTAGAACAACTCTTCCTTGACACAGGAAGAGTAGAGTAGCACTGGAGGAGTTGTCATCATTCAGCTCACTTAACCTTGTTTAGGAATTTTGAAATCTGCAAAGAGTGTTCCAGGTCAAAGATCCTGAGCTCTCACAGCCTCATGAAATTATTTATTATTAAATGAGCATAAATCTTTTGGCTTGGACTACTTTGCTGTAGCATACAGAATAGCATGGTGTCTTTTAGGGTTTTGGTGCTGCTGGGAATTTTAATACTAAATTAGCATCCATCTACTTTTTTGTCCCTTGTTTCATACGAGGCCATCTGTAACAGCAGAGCTCAAATTCAGGAAAGCATTTAGGAGAATGTTAAGTATACTTAGGTATTAAATGCTGAATTATCTTTGAAGTAACTACCTTAATTAAGATCTAGAAGCTGCTTCGTGGACCCCAGGTCATCAGTAGATAACCCATTTTGCAATAAAAACCATGGTCAGATGGAGTTCCTCTATTTGCTCTCCAGATGCTGTGGAGAGTAGTGGTATTTAATTTCCCCAGTATCATCAGACAGTTATTTAGGGATCTCTGGAGATCATGTAGTCCAGGTACCTGCTTAAAGCAAGGCTAAGTTCAAAATTTGGTCACGTTGCTCAGGGCCTTGTCCCAGTGAGTTTTGAGCCAAGAATGGAGACTTCTCCATATGGCAAGGCCCTTGTTCCAGGGCTGTGCCTTTCCTATGATGAACCAGTTGGGCATTGGCACCAGCAGTGAGATAGCTCCTCAGCCTTCCCTTCTCTGAGCCGAACAAGATGACTCCACCAGCCCCTCCTCATGTGCCACTTGCAGTCCGAGCTGTCTTCGTCACCCTCCACTGGATCATGGCACTATGTCAATGGTTCTTTTGTGTTAGGGGTCTGGAGCTGGACCTAGCACTACCAGTGCTGAGCTGACTCAAGGCCAGTTAGATACGGAGGACTTATATTGCCTTTCATCTTGGCTGTCCTTCTTCCAGGACAGCATTTAAAATGTCTTCTCAGGGTGAAAGTAGGAAAATACGCATATCTCTACATTATGCTTTGTCTTTTAAAACATGGCGGGAGTCAGCATGTCCCTGGCCCAGTGCAGAAGTCAGTGTGGGGATCAAAGCATGTCTGGTGGGGTAATGTCCTTATCCCACACCTAGCTAGCTCACTCGGCCTGCTGTGCCACCTTGGCATGGCCCTGCCACTTTGGGTAGGCATGCCCTAAGAAAGAGATGAAACAACTGGCATTATTGCTTCAGGAATGAGAAATATTTCTTTTATTTAGGCTGTGTGCTATAGCTCCAAATCACAGCTGTGCTTTCTGAGAGTATGGAGTGTGAAGGGTGGAAACTCCGTTATCTTGATCTAAGAACAGCTGTGACACTGGGAAAACTGCGTATCTCCCAGAGAACCTGGGAGGCGAAGAGCCTTTTAGTTCCCCTGGTCACTGTCAGAGTGTTGATAATTATTTGTCGAAAGAACTAAACTTCACAGTATTTCAGGGACCATAGATTACATGCAAATTGCAAACATAATAGTTTAATGACAACAGTCTTAGGTGTTGTCTGTTATTTCTCCTTAAGACAGCAGAAGGACTTCCCTTGAGGGTTTTGTGTGATGAGTGTCTGCTGTTATTGTATCGACTTGATGGTTATTTTTTATCTAATAATAGCATTTAGCTAAGAAATGCCAGATTCCTTTATTTCTTTCCATCAGCGACATTTTGTGTTCATTAATGATACATCTAAACTAGAGTGTTGTGGTTTAGCCC
>VZTV01030456.1:0-14932 GCA_013400875.1 Anhinga rufa
CTACCCAAGGATGTTCAAGATATGAAAAAGTTGTTGCCATGAAGGACGAGACATCATAGAAGAAGGTAGCAAAGATGCCATTCTGTATTTCCTCCATATAACATGTCTCAGAGGAGGTATAATTGCCAATTGTCTCCATGAGGTGGTACCCGAAGTACAGTAACAGCTTCAATACAAAACCCAAATACCAGATAAAGCTGAAGACCAGTGTTTNAGCTTCAATACAAAACCCAAATACCAGATAAAGCTGAAGACCAGTGTTTGAATGATAAGTCTCTTAGGCAAAACATCACTAATCATTGCAGAGCACAGCAGACTACACAAACCAACACCAATCTTAAAACATACTGCAAAAATGAGACCACGGTGCTGTGACCTGCAACTGTTATTATCTCCAGCCCTTCGAGCCCCACGTTGGGCACTAAAAAAGGCTGTTGTAGTTTAACCCCAGCCGGCAGCTTGGCCCCACCCAGCCGCTCGCTCACTGCCCCACCAGTGGGATGGGGGAGAATATCAGAAGGGTACAAGTGAGAAAGCTCGTGGGTTGAGATAAGAACAGTTTAATAATAAAAATAAAACAATAATACTAATACTACTACTACTAATAATAATAATAATGTAATGAAAAGGAAAATAATGAGAGAGAGACACGAAACCTGGGGGTGGAGGAAGGGGAATAAACAACCCAAACAAACACCAGGTGCTGCAGCCACTCACCACCCACGGGCTGGACGCCTCCAGTCCCTGAGCCACAACTGCCTGCCCCACGCCAACTCCCCCAGTTAATATACTGGTCATGACATCATATGGTATGGACTATCCCTTTGGCCAGTTTGGATCGGCTCTCTTGGCTGTGGCCTGGCCCCTCCCAGCTTCTTGTGCACTTGGTAGAGCATGGGAAGCTGGAGAAGTCCCTCACTAGTACAGGTGCTACTTGTGACCCTTAGCCTCTACTTAATAACTAAAGCATCAATGTGCCATTAGCACTGTACCAGCTACAGTGAAGGAAATTAACTCTGCCCCAGCCAAAACCAGCACACATTTGAAACGTCATTTTTTGTCTGTGTTTGTCAGATGGTGTGTCTTAGCACGTGTCCTGGTGTACTAGGCACTGTAGCTGCATTTAAAAACAAAGAAAGGGACCATCTCTGACCTGAAACATTTACAATCTAAACAAGCAACGCACGTAAAAGGGCAGAAAAATGTGGGAAAAAACAAATAGCTTACTGTCTCCATTCTCTAAATACTGAACTAAGGCACAGAGAGATTAAGTAACCCATCCAGGGCAGAAGAAACTATCAAGAAAATCAGAAAGTGAAGCTAGACATTCTGAATCCTAAATCAGCACTTAAACCTCAAACCCTCCCTTGTGTACCCTGTCAGAGCAAGCCAGTATTGATGCCATATTTCCCAGAGAGGTTTGCCAGAGTCTTTTCAGACCCAGTGAATCCAGACCAAGTTAAGAAATCCTTAGGCAGCTTTATGGCTTCCTTTGGATATCATTTCAGATAATCGTTCCTACTTTTACCCCACCCCATGAAAGCCCCAGGTTTTAGGTAGTTATCATTTAGTTTAGAGATATGCCAAAGGTGGCTTTGGATGCAGACCTCATTCACATTCAAGTTTGGATCTATGTATATACATGCAATAAAAGGTATTGCACCTTTTATTTCATTTCAATATTCTCTCTGTTTTATATGTGTACTTATGCCAAACAGTACAGATGTGTCCAGGGATGCTTTTCTTGAGGAATATGTAGAAGACATTTGCTGTAATGAGACTGACTACTCCCACCTGTGGGGGACCCTGCAGCAGCCTCTCAGCACCTCCAAAATTTTGGGCTTAGGCCTAGACTTTTCAGAGGGGCTCAGCTTCCATCATTAGGCCAGATTTTCATTAGACCCAGTCTACAATAGTGTCTGAGCAACTTGAAAATCCAATTTTTTATATCATGCCTAATAAGAGAGGGGATTCTTCTTAAAATCTTAGTTGTGGGTAGTCCAGCAGCTGAAAATCTGTCTCTAGAGTGCTTAAGTGTGGAGAACCCAAAATTACTGAACTTTTTGAAAATCAGGATTCCTGATGGGGGGAATTGTCAGCATCTGATGAAGGTCCCACTGGCAGTACCTGAATTCCCAGAGGGAAACAAATACTAAAGGTAAGCAGTACTACAGAAAGCTTTTTAGTATTTCTGAATGGTGATTTTTTTAGAATTATAATGATTGCAGTTTTGGAAAAAAAACCCTCATTTAAGAAGAGGCTCTTTAATCCTAATGTAAGAAAATCCCCTGTGCTCCCGTTTGAAGAGTATTTTTCTTGGGAATGAAAAGGGTGCTAGCACATATCAACGGCCTGACCAAAGTTGTTAGCACTGGGAGGCTGCTTTACAGTGACCTGCAGCAGTCCCAGGTGAGGAGGGTGTGCCGGTGAGGTGTTCAGTGCTGATGCTTTCTAATACAGCCTGCCCACTCACATGTGCCCTGTAGGTCCTGGAGCCACCGTCCACGTGATAGTGACACTATTCTGAAGTGACTGCTTGTTCCAGGATCCCAAAGAAAAAATGCTTGGAAAGAACAAAGGAACAAAATATGAAAAGGATGACAATCATTCTTGAAAAGACCACCTTGCGCCTGGCCGCTCCCAGAGCTGGTCTGGACGGGTGGGTGGTCACTAGGGGGAAAGAAGGGGATGCAGTTGGAAGTTACCACCAAAGAAACATTAAATCCTCTCTCACTGGGTTTGAGTGGAGCTGTTGTACAGGCAAAGTCCTGTGCAACAGGTGAAGGTAGAAGTGCCCTTAGTGCATCAGAGCTGCCCTAGGAGTCTGTAGAAAGCAGTTCGTTTTCTTTGTTTCTCTCTGGATTCCTGCTTCTTTCTGCTTGTCCTGCGTGACAAAATACCAGCATTGTAAGGGTAATCTGTGACAGTGAAGGGGTGGTGGTTGTTGTTGTTTGTGCTCAGCCAGTGCTGCAGAGAGAATAGGAGCTCTGACATCACTGCATCTGCTTTGTTCCAGCACATCAGGCCATGCACAGCTCCCTCATTTTTCTGTTGATTAGTTAAAAAATGGGAACACACCTTTCATTTTGGAAATGCTTGGCAGTCCTGTTCTGGCTGCTGACTGATCTTCAGTTTGGAAAAGCTGTTACTGAAAGAAGACTTCCCTGTTGGTATAACATACTGCGTTTTGCCAAGCAGTTATGTTTGTTGGTAGCTTGAAGGGCACAGCCTGCTTTTTCAAGTCTCTCTGGTACATTAGAGGGAGTAGAGATAAAGACGCCTGCCTCTAAGGGTAAGTTCGAGTAGCCTCACAAATGCTCTGACTTCTGTTTTGATTTCCATAGTTTTGTACTAAAGGGACTGAAGGAGAAGAGCAGCTGTGCTTCACCCAACAGCTGGCACTTTCATGTATCCCTGACATATCTGGGTGGGAAACTGGCACCGAATCTTTAGTCCAACTCTGCAACGATTACAGTAGCCTTTTGCATGGGAGGTTGCTTCCATGCATACGTTTTAATACCCTGACTCTGCTGGAACATCAGTGTAACAGAGAGCCAGCCACAACCACTGTGAGGACTGCAGTACAACACTTTTTCCTGCTTTTAAGGTCAGAACTTATATTCCTCTGTCACAGTACACGCACACAAAATAAAAAGGATGTTTCCCTTTAAAAGCAGTTGGGAAAGGGAGAAAAGCCTTGTGTGGCAAGGAGGAGACATCCTCAGTCTTTAGGTGTCTGCAGCAGTGGCAGTAGCATCCCAAATGATTAATGAGCAGGCAGGCTGGATGTGAGGAGCAGAGCACAAGCCCCATTTCAGAGCTGGCTGTGGGGATGCCCCAGGGAGAGGTGGGCTGCTACGATATGGCAGAGGACTGGGGGCGGCTTACAGAGAGCTGGCTGCATGGAAGGCAGCAGCTCTTAATGGTGCTGATGTCTTAATCGTTGGTGGCTTCAGCAAATACTTATCTCGCGCCCCCATACTGCTCCGGTGAACAAAGGACTTGAGAAACATAGCTTGACCCCTTGGCATTAGGTGGGTTTGGGGCTGGAAAAAGCAACTCTATATAAAGAGGTGTCATAAGGGGAAGAGAAAAAGGAAAGGAAGGAATTCTCCAGCCCGGGTTAAAAATAAAATACAAATCCTATTTTAACTTCTTGCTGGATTCATTCTGCTGGTTTAGGATCACTCCTGCAAAATGCAGGTGGTGTTTCCAGCAAAATAAGGGCGTTTCTAGAAAGGCACCTGAGTTTTCTGTAACAGAACGGTAGATATATGCCCTCCTAAACTGCACAGTAAACTGTTTGGCAGTGCTTGAGGCATAAAGTGATTGTTCAACTATGTAGTCTATGCATCTGCTAGATCTCCAGTGCCTTATGAAAAAAGGGAAGTTTGCACAGGACTTGGGGACAACCAGAAGGCCAAGAAGAGCAGCATGCAACAGGGGCAACAGAGCCAAAATGCTTATAATGAAAGTCATTCTGCCAAATAGGACTTCTGGTAAAATGCACACTCACCCATGAAGGTAGTCTCCTTAGGTTGCCTGAAAATCCTTTTGGTTGAATAAACAGTTTGAGGGAGAAAGAATTAGGCTGGGCGGGCTGCTTCTGGCCTAAATTTGAAAATGAAACTCATTCATTCGTGTAAACCCTCTGTAGATTCTTGCAGTCCTGTTTCACCTCTGAGGTCCTGGGTTCACTTGTAACATCAGACACTTCTCCCAGAAGAAGGAAGCCTGCTGCAAACTGGGTGGTTAAGTGAATCCTCAGGTCTAAAGGAGATCATCAGCAGAGTGATCCCGCTGAAGGACTAAACAGAGGTGCTAACTCCTGTCCAGAGGCTTGGGGAATAAGCACATGTATCATGGAAAAGGATGAGAAAGAGCCGTTACAGTTCAGATCGAGGAAAGCACACAGCTGTGCACGACTCATTTCCTTTCCCTCTACAAGGAACGTTGTCTTATTTGGACTATTCAGACCACTTTTAAGGGAGGGCTGTTTGTTTTGGTTTTTTTTTTCTCTTTTGCTTATTTCCTGTTTCAGATGTAAAGAACTGCTTCATATTTCCTTAATGAGAATGTATGAGAGCTGGACGCTTGTATATATCTTTCCTAAGTGAAGCTCCTGCTCATTTGTTTGAAGATAGAACTGACAAACTCCGGCCTTCAGATAGGCAGCAACTTCCTCTCCTGTGGGCTTTAAGTGACTGATCATTTGCAGATCATGAGCAAGATAAGGGATCGGAGAGACACAACAGTGCTTCAGGGATCTTGGTATGCCTGGAGAGTGCTAAATTATACCCTGTGGAGTCATCTCAGGTTTCTCAAACAGGTCACTGTTCCCACAGAAGGAAGAGGGACAACAGTGCCTAGCTCCCTGGGTAAATGAAGACATGTCCAAAAGAATCTCGTCAAAAAAGTAGCTCTGTAAAATGCATGTTTAATGGGTCAGAAGTAAGGACTATCCCTACTTTGTGGTTGGCCACCAAAAACATTCACGTTGGCCACCAAGAGCTTTTAAACTAATTGTGTTGCTTTCCTGTAGGTTTGCTAGAAGCTAATTTTTTTAAGGTATTTTTTCCTCACCTTCTTTCATCACTTCACTGTCTTTCTGTTGCTTGCAGGTAGACCCTAGGCTATATAGTAGTGGTGCAGACTAAAGCATGCATTTTGAACACTTTCTCGAAAAGGAAATAAAACATTTTCTATAAGTTCATGTGCCTAGCCACCCTGAAGGGAACATGGCAAAGGTCTAGAAAATTACAAGGAAAATCACTTCTGCCTCAGAAAAAAAGTAGTGTGGAGGAGAAAAGGTTAACAGTTTAGTAAAGTTAGCAAGCATAAGAATGCAAAACCAGAAGAGGAATGGTCAGGAAAAGGCACTCACATTCCCTAGGATTTCACAGAATGTAGTTGTTCTTGAGTGGCTTCTGTGGTAGCATAAGGAATCCACTCCAAAATAAAGAACAGGCTCCCAGTTTGGATGTGTAACATTACCCTACTCTAAATACAGGAACATGTGGGCAGCAGAATGATACCAAAGGACATGACAAAACTCTAGATAACCGTGAAGTCGTCCATTTGGGATGGAGGAAGACTATTACTGAGGGAGGAAATAGTGCCTCAACTCTGTTTAACAGTTACGTAGATCTCTGCAGAGAAGAGGGCTGGCCTCCTAAAATCACCACGATTCCTTATAGGCTGCTGTCCCAGCCTTTCTCACTGAACAGCACCCAACAATAATTTTAGGATTCTCAGAATCAAAAGGGACTCATCGATGTTACTGTGTTCCTCTGGCAAGCAAAATGTGCGATGGGCTGGGGGCAAACTTCCATAGAGCTTTCCTGAGTCCCCTGCAAGGGTGCTTTGCAGAAGTTGTTAGTTCACCTTTGCTCCTTGGACCTGGCAAAGCATGTCCAGCACAGAGCAACTAAAAGTGCTGCCCCGCTGTCCCATGGTGTCTAGCAACAAAGCACAGAAGGCACATCCTTCACCTGGAGTGCAGATTTCCTACCCAGAGGAGGGACTGTGAATAGGAATTATTTCTGTTTCAGTGCAGGAATGACCTTAAGGGTAGGAGGCAGTACACAAATGAAACTTCTGACCGACACACAAATCCATACTACACAGCAGTAGGATGCACTCTAATCCCTGCCATCATACATATGTTAATGTAACAATCAGCAACCCCTAAATATCTTGAGGTTTTACATCCATACTCAACTGAATTCTGTATGGTGCACGGAGAGCATCTCTGCAGTACTTTCCTCCCAAATATATTTGCATAAGTCAGGGTTCAACATGTGAGCCTTGCAGCACGGGGACTGTTTCTTCCTATCTGAGGTTACTGCTGGGTTTCCTCAGCATGGCATCTGCCTCAGCAAGATTTTGGTGGGCTTTTTGTCTGTCCCTTGCTTGCGTGGGAGGAAGTATAAGCTTTTCATGGAGGGAAAGGCTTTCTCCATTGGAAAGAAGGAAGCTAATTATGTCTCCTATAAAGAGATGTAATTGGTTTTCTTTTCTGTAGAGGGAGGATGACATGAACAGCATCCCTTGCCTTTTCATTCCAAAAGTCTGTTGTGACCATATTGCTGAGTCTTAGAAAACTCCCCGATTCACAGGTTGTTTTTTGCATGTTCCAAACATCTGGGAACAAGGTTCAGCTGACTGATGAATGTGATCTCTGGCAGAAAATGCTGAAAAATTGGGGAGGGAGGGGGGTAGATCTAGCCCAGCTGTCCATTTCAAATATTGCTGGTTTCAAATTTAGCCTGCCATCTTCTTAGCAAATTGTTTGCGAGCACTTTTAAATCTGCACATGTAAGTGTTATCATAATTATTTGGCAAATGCAAGGGATTTTGATTTAGATTGTGACAGGAGGATGCCAGTATATGTGCCAAAGCATCCCAAGGTGTACAGGCCTAAGATGGTATGATTTAAGTGAAGCCCAATTTTGAAATTTTCTTCTATATTTTGAATGCTTGCTCTGCCACTTTCAGGAATAGCTAGAGTAAGCATGTCCAGCCTAGTTCCATTCTTTTCAGAGAATTAAGCTAATTTGTTTATCATTAGAACTTTCCTGTTGCTTCTTCTGTGTAATTTTTGAGTCATTAGCACTTTCTTTAGTGATGCGTTATCGCCTGACATAACAAAAGTGTTGCATCCTGTCTTCGCTCTTCATCAGAAGCTTGGAACTCTGTATTAGATGTGTTGTGTAGGGCAGATACAAAGGAATGGGAAGAGACTCAAGTAAGCGACGACTATTCTGAAGATGCATGACCTGCAACAACGCCTTCAGAAATAATGAAAATACCACCTTCCTCAAGTTTAAAATGCTTTCATTTCTTTGCTATTCCTGGTCTCCATGCAATAGTGCTGTGTTGGTGGGTGCATCTGCACTGCAGTATACCACTTGTCATAAACGTTTAGGTTGCTTTGGAGTGACACGGGTAATTCAAGGGAGAAGTTTTCCATACTGGAGAAGTGACTGTCGCTATGTGGAAAAGATGATCTGTTTTAGCATAGGGAATGCTTTTGGCTATGGTTTAGTATGGTGAAGCTGAAGAATTCACCATTAGGACTCAGAAAGGCTCATAAAGACTGCAGGATCTGGGAAGTAATGTTCAAGGCATAGATCCATAAATAGCAAGGCAGGCCTAATATTGCAAGACCCATCTCTAGGGACTTGGAACTAAAAGATGGAATTTGCTGTTGATTGCTGGCTGACTCAGGTCTCATTTAGTAGTAAGAATCCCATGAACTTTGAGATAAAGAGATAGGCCCATGCTAAGTACTTCTGAAAGTCCGACCAGACGGAATAATATATTGGAAAATATAATGAAGATGTGGAAAACAATTATAGTCAGCTCCAGAGAATATGTTGGACCCTTCTTTAAGGATGTGGCCAGAGATGTCTGAGTCCTCCTTCCTCAAGGAGGTTTGGACAACTTGGAGAAGGAATGACTTGTCTTATCCTCATCGCCTGTTCTGAGGCTCTTGAGAGCCTATCTTTACAATGTTGTTTGTAAACCTCCCTTGCCAAGAGGTTTCTTGATCCTGATATTGATGTTGATAGGCTGCAAGATGTCATCAGCACCTCCAGCAATAAGGGACTGGTGTGTGATGGGAAGGATATGAGAAGAGCAGAGATAAAATAACTGAGAAACAAAATGTTCCTTTGTTGCTGTCTTTGATCTCTTAACTTCCAGCTGTGAGAGATCCTGGATGCTGATGGCAGCAATCAACTAATTTTCTGCTGCTTCTCTTGCTGGTACAAAACAGAGGAAGACGTTGTCTTCACTGAGGGGAGTACAAGTCTTGCTGTAATGTCTTCTCTTGCAGGCTGAACCTGAGGAGAGGCAGGCAGCCTTAAGACTGAGGCAAAATATGCAATTTTATTTCTTCCTCTCCTCTCTCTGCCTCTTGCTTTGTACTACAGTTCCTGCCTTATTAGCCATCCTTTTGCAGATTAAAACCAGTGGAAAGCTCCCAGCCAGTGTTGCTATCTTTGCTGCATTCCTGATGCCAAAGGAAGAAGTGGCAGGCACCATGGACCAAGCTGTTGCGTCAGGGCTAGCATCATCTTGAAAGCTTATGTCATTTCTCAGCAGTGATGTGTGCTAGTTGAAGGAAGGGAACAGTGGCCATTTAACTGTCCATCAGTAGCTTACTCCTGACCTGGGGCTGAGGCTGAGTCCATAAACCTAATTTTGCTGTGTGAGTCACCAAAGAGCTGAGTAACGGGCTTTGAGCCTGTCTGCTGTTGGCTAGATCCAAACAGGTAGCCCAGAGCTGAAGATATTGAGAGGTCACCACTGATTTCCCATGCTGTTCAATCCTGTCTTGCAAGATACGAAAAAAGACATGCTTGTGGTTGAGGTGGGTCTGCATTAAAAAGTTATAATCTCACATATAGATGAGTGGGCAGGGACATCTGGAACTGAAGTGCTGGTTCATGTTGCTATGAGGTAGCGACAGAATCATCTAGCGATCTAGAGGTACACCTGCTATGGTCATGCTATTATAGAGAGACACTGAACAAGTATGTTCCTGAGACACAGTCTGTGGTCAGAGCACTTATTTTTATGGACAAAGCACACTCATTTCAGCATCACAGATAAGAATAAGTAGTTCTTGGGATCAGCGTCCCTAAGATGAGATGGATGTAGAAGCGCTGATGTGGAGCTGGTACATGTCAGGCAGGAGCTGCTGTTCATGCTGCAGTGTGATAGAAACTGTTGCTGACCTGCTGTGGTAGAAGAGCTGGGCCGAGGGGTTGCTCGGCCTCCCTGAGTACGCAGCTGCTGGCTCCACAGTTTGGCAGAAGGTCAGCTGCTGATTCCTCTGCCTGCAGCTGCCAGGCCTCGCCTCAAGGCTCCCTCTTCATTGCAAAGCGAAGTGCAAACATGAACTTTGTAAGTCAGTGTTGCCCTTGGCCTTTTCACAGTTCGTGGATGAGGTTCACGCTGATGTTTGTCCCTCTGGGAGGTGCCGTTGTGCTTCAACGGCGTATTTAGAAAATGGAAACAAAGGGGAGAGATGTGGGTTGCTTCAGTCTCTGTATCCGTCACTGCCAGCTGTGAGGGACTATTGCAATGGAGAATCCCTTCTAGATACCAACCATTTGTATCTTGCTGAGTTTATTAACTCAGCTGAAACGAGATCCTAATATACAAGTACATCAAATATCCATCTAAAGAGTCAAGGGGCACCCAAAAGTGAAGGACAGGAGAATATAGTAGAATAACAAAAATCATATTATCTGTTCTGCACTCTTTGAAATGATTGATGTCATTAAGATTGTTGTGGAGTGGGGCAAGGCTGGGATGGAGTCTGGCATTCTGCCTCCAATCTCCACAAAGCTCCAGCTATTCTGCCTGCTCCTGGAACATTTGTTACCTGCCTTATTTCTTAGGGAACCAGAGATGGCTATTAAGGAACGACGTAGAGAAGAAAACAGCAGCAATCCTGTTGATTGTTTGTGGAAGAGTATTAGGGAGAAAGTGTAAAGGACATTTGTGTAAGACAATGCCAAAGAGCTAAACAAGACCAGGAAAAGGGGGAAAGAGGCTAGCCGAGACACATAGGAAATGATGGAGAGTTTATCCTTTGAAGCTTTTCCAAAACCGTGCTTTTAAATTTCTCTTCCTGCTGATGGTGGACTCCCTTAAGGATCCAGTCCATGGTACTGTCAGCATTGCTTCACTGTCTCAGTCCCTTTCCTGGACACTCTTGGGAACCCCTCTGCCTTATCGTATCCTCAGCCAATGCTCTCAGAAGCTCTATACTACATTTTTGGCAGAACGTTATGTTGTGCTGTACTATACCGCCTCCTTTGTGCTTGCCCATAATCTCTTAATGGGATTCAACATCTCCTGCATCCTCCACCCACTCTTTGGCTCAGACATTTCAATGTTGTGTTTGGTACTGCCCATATTGAATCTATAATGTCTCAAATAATACAAGGAGCTCTGCATTTGTATTATTTGGACTCTCCATACCCCTCAATTTTGCAGCTTGTTTCTCCTCTGTGTGTAGGGACTGTTTTTTCCGTAGCTGAGCACAGCAGCCCACAAGGCATCAAAAGTTCTTGAATACAGCTTCTACCTTTGGTAGAAGTAACTTCTATGGGGGGAAAATGAGTTATGAATTGCACTTCTTTCCTGCAGTGGGGTGCAGGGCCTGTTGGCTTCTGCTCTTGTGTTTTTAACATACACATCCTTGAAATGAGCCAGGCTTAAGTTTGTTAGTCCTTCAGGGGGAAAGAGCTGCAGGTGAGTACTCCCTACAGCATTGCTTGTGGGGGCTAGACTTAAATGTCTAAGTTTGGGGTGAGCGCTGCAGGTCTGGCATGGCAAGGAGGGCTGCTCACACAAGAGGGACTGAGCATGCTGCTTTGGAGCAGCATATATCACTGTTCACACAGGCTTGGTTGTGGCTGCTGATTTAGGGTGGCGGGCTTCTCATAAACACTGGGCTGGCTGCAGGTGAGTTAGTTTTTTTCCCCAGCAAAAAAAAACCAGCTGTTGCAAACATTCTGCTTCGGGTCAAAGAAAGCACAGTGCGCATTAACATTAAAAACCAGGATAAGGAGGGAAAGAGAAAGGCAAGTCAAAGATCAGGTTATTTCTCCTGCCGAGTGGCTGTTGGTTTGTGTCCTGTGTCCTGCACTACTTGGGGATGGCGGCCAGGATGTGGCACTCACCGAAGGTGACAGCAGGCACAGGGAGGCTATTTGCCGTCTGGTATAAGGGGCCAATTCTGCTGACTGCTGGCAGAGACTTGCACATCAGTCACTTGTTAGCTGTGTACCACCAGGCAGCAGATAATCTCAAGTGCTGAATGAATAAATCCACTCCTTGTCAGCTCCCATCAGTGCCTCTTGCATGAAGCCCTGATGCTTCTTAAAGAAGCATACGATGCAGATAAGTCTAAGTGCCATATTTACTTGGTATCCTATGACAGCGCACTGAGGAACACTGCAAGTGTTAACTAGTGAGGTAAACCATGAAGTTCCTGGGTGGGATTTTCCATGGTTAGATAACCTGTAGGATCCAAACCCCATCACTTCAAGACCTTGGAATCAATATGCCTGGCCAGGCCAGGAGTCCTCTCCTGACATGGAGGTGTGTTGGCACCAGCAGGAAGGATTTCCAAGAAAATTCTCACAGTATCTGTCCGGCTGACTTCATACCCTCCGACTTTATGCCAAATTTTGAAATTCAGTGGAGCTTTAGAGTTGCAGTTTTGAAGGGACTATGGAAAAATACTTGTCTCAATAAAGACAAGTAGAAACTGACATTCTGTTACAATAGTAGTTTGTGGAAAATAAATTTCCCTACTAAAGCTTCATGGTATAGAAGTTTGCACATGCAAATTTTAAGATCAAATATGCATCTCACTTGTTTCTCACACATACCTATTTTCATTTTCATTTATGGAGAAATAGCTTTGAGAAGCACGCACGCAAACAAAAATTGTGGTGGAATGAGCCCATAATAGAGCTTTCAATAAAATGAGGACTTGCTCAGCTTCTCAGCAGTCTTGTCTGTTTGTTGTATTGTGTACAGCATTGTCGAGCTGCCTGATTCTGTGGAGATCTAAGTCTAGTTTCCCCCCTCGTTTATCCACTTTTTATAGAATCTTCTTGTAATTACTAGTACTTAGCAGAAAACCTGAATTCATGTTAAAGCATTTAATTAGTCAAAATTGTATAATGGAAGATTTCTTCCAGATACCACTTAATGATCATTAGAAGGTCTGATTCAAAGCCCACTCAAGTCAATTGATGCCTTTTGTTGACTTCAATACATTTTGAATCTGGCTCAGTATATTCAGAAATGTGAAGCTAACGGCTACAATAGCAGCAGGAAATACTCTCCGTAGATGGACAACTTCTGTGCTTCTCCATTTGCTTCCATAATGGCCTGCTGAAGGAAGTTTCAGATAAATACAATGAAAGGCCATTTTAAGTGAAAAATCAACTAAATTCAGAGCTGCAGAGGAAGATATTTTAATGTTTAATCATTTAAACCCTGATTTTTTTTCCGTTTCTACTCTATTTATGCTCCCATTGAAATTAAGGATGCAACTAACTGATACAACGTGACAGTGCTTAGATTTGGTAATGGCCTAAGTTTGTTTGGAAGAATTATATTCCCCACAGCAGTGACCCTGCAGGACAGACTGGGCCAAGAGTTACTTGTCGTATAAAGCCTTTTCTGCTTTAGTGCTGTTCTCTTCTGATTTCAAGAGTAGCCTATTTATTCTGTGATTATGGAAAGAGTGAACAGGTGACCTAGATGTTCTCCACCAAAGCCAGTCATTTTTTACCATTTTAAACTTTCAGTCCCACATAACATGGAAGCAAAAGTACCAAATTAATAAAATCCCAGGGTCTGTTCCTGGGATATTTCTGTTACGGCAGGAAGGCAGACTTTCTAGAGAACTTGAGATTCGTTTCTTCCTATCTGATACTTCTGGTTTTGCCACTTCAACTCAGTGAAGTATCACAGTGATTTACTTTCTGCTTTCTGTGCTCTTATTATGGAAATGCAAATTACTGCACAGCAGGCCAGACACTGGAGAAAGTAGGCACTTTGGTACGAGGTTTCCAGCCTGAGTTCTAGCCTGAGGAGTTAGATGAGCATCCAAATCTCTGCATCCTTTGAAGTTCATCCTGAGTCTAAATAATTCTCAACTCAGAGAAAGGTCATGTCCAGGTTGAGTAACTGAGGGATAGCCACGTGTTCTGAAAAGTATTTCATTAATTACTTCACGGCAAAGCAGAGTCAACTTTAGAGAGCTTGATTTTCACATGAAAACCTACAATCCCCACCCCCGTCCCGCCAACATTTTGCTTGGAGTAGGAAAAACAACACAACACATGTGCAGCCTGCAGGGCTTTATTGTCCCTTGCCACTTCTGCAGCTCCAGATTTCCTTCTCAGGCCAGCGTTTTGAGCAATATGGGAGCCACTGATGTCAAGAGAGAGAGAGAGCTTTGTGGTGTGCTGCTGGTGGACTTCAAAGCATCCATGGAAAAATGTCATCTGCTGCCCCCCAGCTTTTTGGGCACAGGTGTTATTTGAGAAACACTGCTATTAATGACCATTGCATAGTGCCTGCACAGACTTGGTAGATAAAATACAGCCTGGTAATATGAGACATCTGTCCATTTCGTCATTTTTCAAGTTCTCACAGCACCACTTGGTTGTTGGGTGACCCAACTGTTACTGAGCAAATGAATACAAGAGGAAAGGACACTTTCTCCATCACTGAGACAAACCTTCAGGCTCCCTCGACCTGCCCTCCTTGCCTTCTAGGTGAATTAGCATCCTGTGTGTCTGTGAGTCAGAAGGTGAGAGAGCAGAGCGCTTGTCGCCAGTGAAGACAGTGCCAACGAGATGGGCTTAAACCGGAGAGATGTGATTTCCTCTGGGGGAGAAGGAGGTTGAAGTAGAGACGGAGGAGAGGGAACCAGAGTCTTGCATTATTCCTCTAAGGGTCGTGTTGCCCCTGTGTTGTACTTTGTCATTAGCTGAATTGCTGGAGCATCCTGTCAAATCAGCCTCCTGCATAGATTTTTAAAACCTCTAATTGGCACCTGCAAGGTTGCAAGTTAGCGATGTGTCTCCATTTGCCCTGCACAGCCTTTCACAGACCTTTGCCCCAGCTCCAAGGTACTGGAGTGCTGCACAGTCAGTAACCTACCGTGGTATGAGGTACCTAGCCTGTAGTTGGGACCCTGTGACGTGACCCGGCACTTGTGTGACAGAGAAAGCTTCAGTTTTTTCCTTTCTCTTTTAACTATTATGCAAATGTTTCTCCATGTTTCCTGTTTATCACAGACTCTGAGCCTCCCTAGGCAGGCTATTCTGAGCTTGGCCTGCTTTCTGATAATTGTATCTGCATTAAAGCAAACACCCCTGCAGGG